>JABFEX010000184.1:0-77517 GCA_013623515.1 Fusarium illudens
ATCTTAAAGAGAGCTAGTTATTAAAGCTAGCTATAATATAGCTTTTATTCTTATTAATATAAGTCTATTAAGTTATATAGGCCTAAGTATTAAGCCTTATTATTTTAATAATTAAGATTTTATTAAGTTATTTTAATCCCCTTAATAAGTAGTATAAAGTCTTATATAAATAATAAAACTAATAAATATAATAAGAAAAATAAAAGCTCTTTAAAGAGCTGCGTTTTAAAGGGTATTAATATAGTAAATTTATAAAAACCGGGACTCTCTATTTAAAGAGGGGGCCCTGATACCGTAGTATAAACTAGAATATAAGGATATAGCTAAACTATCTTTCACGCATTAATACTCCAGTGGTAGCGCGCATCTTTCCCTTGCAACCAATTGAAGCTGTCCTTAGACATCCGAGTAATGTGAAGCCTTTTAGGATTATCCTCTTGTTCGAGGCGCGCATCGAGATGTTCGAGTTCCCCTAACTGCTTGGCTGAACGAAGGAGTTGCCTTCGAAAGTCAGGGAAATAGGAGCCTTCGAAAAAGTCAGAGTCCTTGTATTTGCCCACATAGTCCTGGCTCTTGAACTTAGTGGCCATCCAGATAAAAGCAAGAGTAAACGCTACCCAATGCTTTGCCTTCTTGCTCGTAACCACGCCAGGAGGTCTCCGAAACTCGATAGATCCGGAGCCATCAGTCTTGGAAGGTAAGAAGTTCCAAGAGTGATATTTGTTGGGGCAGATATAGGCGACTAATTCGTCGCGATTCAACTGATCAATTGTTTCAAAGACCTTGGCCATACCTCGAAGCGGGCCGTATGTCTGAAGTAGAGTCCTGACACCAGAAACTCGAATGTTGGTTTCGCAAAAGGAGACGACCTTGTCTTGTCGAGAGAGAGGGCAATGCCGGGCCGTTGCAGGTTCCCAAAACGCTACGGCTTTCGCCATATTCTGCAGTTGGTGGAGGGTATAGTGGCCCCTTTCGAAGGAAGCGTGGACGTGGAAGCCACATGTTGTATCCATCCGGAGCTCGAAGAATTGGAGCAAGGTGCTCCAGAATCGATCAATCAACTGCCCCCATGCTGTGCCTGCGGCAAGAATTGGCGATACAATCTCAACTGGCCCTGGTCACAGACTGTCAGTATGAACCAGCAAGAGGTAGCCAGAAGAGCGATGTTAACGAATTCGGCTGTTTCATAGTATCCCATTGATATAAAACTACTATTATATATAGCTCATGTGAGCTTTGACTGAGATATATCTCTCTTATATCAAAGGGATGGGAAGAGAAAACAGATAGTGAAAGAAAACATTAATAGGGCCGCTGACAACTCACAGAATCCGTCTCTCTGATGGCTCTTGCTGAGTGACCCATTAAGCATCACATTCTATTTGGTGTAGTCAGGTCGACTGTCCTCGGAAGGGTCAAAAACAGAGGCCGAGAACCCAGCCTTATTCAGAATATCGGCGATAGCTGCCAAAAGACGAAAGCCGAAACGTCTTTGTTCTGAAACGCTCATATCGACCGAAAGAGTTAAGGGACCTGACTCCTTTGGGCGAACCATTGCTTCTAGCTCAAACCCGAAACGAAAAGGAAGCTCAGGCGTCGTTGGTTGTCGCGGCGGGGACGCGAGGCTTGGACTTGGTGAGGGCTTCTAGTGAACGACAGAATCCGACAGTCGTCGCTTCATGCCACGCTTATTGAAAGAGTCCATCACGATGAAACTGATATGGGAGAGTGATGCTGATGGGATGATGCGATGCTGGAAAATGAAGCTGTTCACAAATCAAAATACAGCTGAAGTGTGTCGTGATGAAAGCTTGAAGTGAGAAGCGACGAAGCATGGACACGATGGTGGCTTCCGTCCATTAGTTCTGTTGAACCGACCACAGGGCCAAAAACNNTTTCGGTATATACCCAGTTCAACAAGTTCTACTTTTGAAGGATGGTTCGCGACTTCCGGAACTGTAAAGTATATTACTTACGATATATTGTTCTTTAAGATTACTATAGAGCTTGGGATATATAGTATATCTAGGATTTACTACTCCTTATTATTTTACCCTTTTAGTAAAACTAGTTAGAGGTTATATTAAAAAACTCTGTAATCTTATAGCTTTCTCCTGTCTTTACCCTTTTCGCCTCTTGACTCTCATTCTGCGTTGCACTGATCTTGCGCTTTTCTCGGCCTTGACCGGCCGCCTCGTCTGTATCTACAACTTCCGATATCTTCCGTTCCACATGAGACGACTCGATAGGGTTAAACCAATCGTTGGAGTCTTTGTCACCGTCGACTGGTTGGTCTGTTCCCTTGCTGCCCTTGCCTTGCGAATGGCGTCCTGTGTCCTGATGTCTTTGTCCCTCCTTCTGCCTGGCGTTGGCGAAGAAGTTTACTATATTCGACTTGTTCTCCTTGCTATCCAGTGGTATAATAAAGGACGGCGAGTTATTGCCGACTTTTCCAACTTCTTTCGTGACAGGGTAGACCTCCAGCTCTGCTTCAAAGGGCTTGAGCAATGACTGTAGCTCCCGGGACCATTGATACCGAGAGGGATCCAGCCAAGACTTGACAGCCGATGACTGAGGGTCCAGGATCACCGGCATTCGACTATGGAGGAACTTCAACTGCTTGTTCGAGTCTGTGGTGATGACAGTGTAGGTGTAGATCTTGTCTTCGGATCCTGTGGCATGTAAGCTTCTGGGTCACTGCTTTGCATCGGCTGTCTTGGGTACCTTCGTACTGCACGCAGTCCCAAAGCCCCGCAAAGCACATGAGATGACCGTCCTTTCGCCTCACGTAATGAGGCATTTTGTCTTTGCCGGTCTTGAGCCACTCGTAAAATCCTTGGGCAACAACGATACATCTCTTGCGGGCCTTCATGGTCGTCCACATGCCTCCCGTCGAGCTCAGTGAATCATCGCGGCAGTTGATGGTTTTCAGCATCGACCCATAATCTGGGTTTCGCTTCGTCCAAGATGGAATCAAGCCCCATTTCATGGACTGTAGCTTGTACTTGACTTGTTCGGGGCTTGTAGCTAGTTCGGCCGAATCTGGGATCCTAGCAGGTTGGTGTTTCTGATTACCCGTTTCCTGGTGGCCGGCACCTCCATCGGGGGTATTCGCGCGATATACAATGCCGTGATATCCTGGTGCAAAGTTGTAGCTGTTGCGGGGGGCGCTATCTCCCTCATCTTCTGGTGCATCATCAATGTCTAGATCATCGTCTTCGAGCATCTGACGGATTTGCGACGGGCGCTATGGCGTATTGTTAGAGCCATTCCGTAGCCAAATTCTACACTCACCAGAGCTAAGGCATACCGGCCGCACATCTTCTCGGTATGTGGCCGTTGAATGAGTTGGTTTACGTCGAGCGTGCAAGTTGGAGGTGAACAATGGTTGTGGCGTTCACGGCCAGCCTTGTAAGAAGCCGCCGCATCACGTGGGGCCTATGACGACACAAAGAGTCCGTATTCAACGAAGACAAGAGGTGCCCGAGGTAGATTTCGACAAGTGAAAAGGGACCAAGTCTATTCAAATAAAAGAACCTTACAATTGCCCTATGGTATCGCTATTTGGCCTGAATACATCAATCCACCCTGCTTTTATACTCCAGAACAAGCCAGCTGCCACTCACTAAACCTTGCGGCGGGCCTTTCGCTTCAGTGCAGCCTCCGCAGCCCAAGCATCTTCAAATGTTGTTGGCTTCTGTTTGAGATCTCTTCCTTGAATACCCAGGCGTCTGACAACCTGAAATGCACCAGTTCCAACCGTCATCGTCTGACCCATGATGATGCATTCGCTGACACCTTCGATCTGGTCCGTCTTCATGCCGGCGGCGGCTTCGAAGAGATGGTCCGGGGTCTTTTCGAACGAGGCCAGTTGCAGCACGCTGTCTCTCATCTTGGACAAGCCAAATCGGGTGATACCCAGTACCTCGCCCTTGTAAGTCATCACATCAGCAAGGAGCTGCATGTGTCGGGGGTCAATGCCCATATCGCCCATCACCTCGCCAATTTCGTCAGCAATGGTGGTTCTCGCTGCCTCAATGCCCAAAACATCTCGGCACTCCATGACATTGTTTGAGCGGGCCTTGATACCGATGACACCTTCGGTTGTCATGCACTCTCGGAGCCCATAGCCCTCGACCAAGACGGTGTGAGTGTTCTGCTCCGACGTCTGGATAATGGCACGAGTCGCTTCGGAATAACCGGAAATCGGCACAGTGGGAAGCACGCGACGGAGGAAATTTGCCCTCAGCAGCATATCCCCACTGTCATCAGCAGCGGCTTTGCTTCGGGCAGCTGTCCTCTTCGTCGCCGGGTCGGTCACATCGCGCACACGAACAACAATCCTCTCGCCATCGATTGACAGATCATCGCGCTGCACTTTCAACTTGCGCTGTTTGCAAATCGCCTCAGCGATATCGTAAGGCCCAATGCCCAGATGCATGTCTGAAAGAGCGGTGGAGTCAATTTGGAGAACGACGTTGCCCTCGCTGGTACGCCATTCATCCTCAACAAAGCGCAAGACGTCAGAAATGTACGTCTTTTCAATACGTCCCTTGACCACTCGCGCCGCCTCGATCTGCTCGTTGTTCTCGAGCGGGCATGTGATGACTGGAGTACTGATGGACTTGGAAGCATTGATGATTTCCTTGATTCGAGGAACACCCTGGGTGATACTCATGCCAGCAACACCAGCGAAATGGAAGGTCTTGAGTGTCATCTGAGTGCCAGGCTCACCGATAGAATGAGCGCCGACGGCACCGACAGCGTGCCCTGGTTCGACGTGCGCCTTCTTGTACTTGTCGAGACACATCTTGATGAAGAGCCTGAGGGTGGACAAGGTGACCTTGGCTGTCCGGTCGGCGTGGTCCTGGGCTGTTGGCCTAACCATCACATCGCCCTCAAATCCGGCAAGCTTTCGGACCCGCTCCAGCTTCGATGCCAAACCTCCGACGTGGTTCTCAATCGCTTTGAGGAACCCTCTGGCGCCTTCGTGCTCATCGATACCATAGTCACTCGTGTCCACATAGTCCAGGATCTCATTGTGCAGGAGACCACGCCTGACATAGCGTCTTCGTTCGGTCTCCAACACAGAGTCGCAGAAGGACCTGATCTCTTCTGGCGTCATGGACGTCTCACTATTGTCCCTAGTCAAGCTCTCTGCGTGAGTCCAGGTTCGCTGGAAATGTACTGGTTCTGCAGCGCCCTCCATATCAACGGGGTCGAGTTTGTCCGCGCCAAACTGAAACTGCACAATTCCACCAGCTGAGGTCCGCACCGTATCATCGTACTGCGTGGACAAATCTTCAAGGGACTTCATGAGCCGTCGAGACATGTAGCCAGTTTCGGCTGTCTTGACAGCTGTATCGACCAGACCTTCACGGCCTGACATGGCGTGAAAGATGAATTCTGTAGGGAAAAGGCCAGTGTAAAAACTGTTCTTGACGAAACCCTTCGATGGAGGCTGCCGAGCGTTCTTGTGGAAGTGCGGAAGAGTTCGGTCCTGGAACCCATCCGCCACACGAGAGCCACCGATAATCTGCTGTCCGACGAGCGCAACCATCTGTGCCACGTTGATGTCCGAACCCTTTGAGCCAGACTTTGCCATGATGAGGGGGGCGTTGTTGCGGCTCAGGGTGTCGACACAGTATGAACCTGCCTGCTGTCGGACCTTGCTCAGAATACCAGACATGGAATTCTCCAACGTTTGCTCCTGGTTGCAGCCAGCGGCCTTCTCAAGTTTGCCGGCTTTGAAGGTCTCGATAAGGTCGTCGCACTGCTTGTAAGCGACGGCGACTAGCATCTCCTTCTCTTCGTTCAGCGATTGTGTCGGGAAGACATCTCCAACGCCAATGGAGAAGCCTCGATTTGTCAATTGACGCGCGCACAGCTTAGCCAGTCTGTTCATGGCGATGACAGCTTCGTCTGGACCGAAATCACGAAGGATGATATAAAAGATCGAATCCTTCTTTCCTGATCCAACCGTAGACTTATCCATACGACCACACATAACCTCCGAGTTGCGTACAACAAGCCAGCCGTCGTTGGGATCCATGTCGGGGCATTGGCCGGGCCGAGCCTTGTACGCTCGGCACTTGGCGTCAAGATTTACCTTGACCGGCGAATCCTTATTAGGTCGCATGAGCATACTGAAAAGCTGTTTTCCGGTCCAAAGCGCTTGCGGCGCGATGATGGCTGGCGGCGGCATATCCAGGTGAGTTTTACCATCCATCATGTGCATGCACAAGTAGGTGAAGCTCTTGCGGTCAAAGAATCGATCCTTGCTGCTAAGCAAGAAAGCGGCTGTGATGAAATCTTGCGTCGCAGCAATGACGGGCTCGCCGTTCTTTGGTGTCGCCAGGTTGTGCTTGATTCCCATCAGATTGATGGCTTCAGCTCGAGCTTCTTCTGTCTGCGGAACATGAAGGTTCATCTCATCTCCGTCGAAATCGGCGTTGTACGGTCCACAAACACACTCATTGAGCCTGAATGTCCTCCATGGACGAACTTTTGCGAGATGGCTCATGATACTTAGTTTGTGCAGAGACGGCTGGCGGTTAAAGAGAACAATGTCATTGTCCTCAAGATGGCGCTCAACGACGTCTCCGAAATTGAGGTCCCGGGCTACATAATCCCTGTTACCAAATTTCAGGGAGATCTGGTAGCCACCGTCGTCCTTCTTGATGACTCGCTGCGCTCCTGGCCAGACATCGGGTCCGTTCTTAATGCACTGGCGCAGCTTCTCGATGTTCTGTCGCTGTACCCTTTCGGGGTAGGTCAGGTTCTTGGCGACCAGTTGAGGGACGGCCACTTGATCGATGCCCAGGTTGGGGTCGGGGGAAATGACTGTTCTTCCAGAGAAGTCGACACGCTTTCCGGAGAGGTTGCCTCGGAAGCGCCCTTGTTTGCCCTTCAGGCGTTGACAGAAGCCCCTTGTGGCTTTGCCAAATCCAGGCTGCTGGAGACCAGGAACATCACTGTTGACGTACATGGCAATCTGGGTCTGCAAGTACTCCCACTGCTCCATAATCGTCTGAACCGGTGAGCCCTTTTGCAGGGCGGATCGGATCATGCCGCTGACCCAGACAATCTCGGCGAGCTTCGTAGTGATATCGTCTTCGTTGCTAGCATTGTCTTGAGCAACAGAAGGTCTGATGCAGACTGGAGGGGCGGGCAGGAATTGCCAGATAAACATTTCCGGGCGACCTTCGGCGGGATCAAGGCCAAGGAGCTCGCAATCGGTAGGGCTTATCATCTTGAAGAGATTGAGAACCCTCAGTGGGTTCAGGTCCTCCATGGCCTTGCGAAGATGCTTATCGAGCTCGGGGTTCTCACGCTTCGCCTCGTTGAAGGAGTTGTCGAACTTGATCTTGCTCTCGGGAGGGATCTTCTTCACTGAGGTGGATTTGTTGAAAAAAGAGAACTTGTCGTGGGCAAGCTTGAGAACACCAATCTTTCGAATCTGGCCGTTGACAGAGCCACAGTAGGGGCATGTCTTGATCTTTCGGCATTCTGCATTAATCTTTTTGCATATTTGGGTTCGGCGCAGGTTGTCGAGAAAAGGTCGTCGCAATTCCTTCAGAAACTGCCGTCGTTCGGGTTCTTCGAGCAGCACTCGGCCACAATCCTAGTGCAACGTTAGCAAGCTCTCACCTCGCTTCGAGTACAGCGATCAACCTTACCTTGCAGATTTCTTGCAAGATGGACATGATGAAGCGCAGGTAGCCGACATGGAATGCGGGCAAGGGGAGGCGGACGTGGCCAAAGTGGCCATTGCAATCCTTCAACGATTCCTGGCAGGTAGAGCATTTTCCCAACTTGCTCGAAGTTCCCTAAAAGCACCAAGATATTTGTATTAGAGCAGTTCGGGGTCGGCGCAGGGCGGGAGCTCACAAGTCGCGAGTCAAGAGGGCCATGGCGGTATGGGGCGCGATTGTTCTCGATGTCATAAAGCAAGCGATCCGAGACCTCGAGAACGGCCTGGTTGGCAATGTCTTGGTTGGATCTAGCAGCGAGAGAAGCTAAGTTAGCGGTGTCCGATAAAGGAAGTTCGCGACTGTGGAGGGACAAGAGTGAACTCACTGAATGCCAAACTTGATGCCTTTGAAGCGCTTGGGGAGCTTATCCACAAGCTGCTTCTTGATGGGACCATCCGTGGACGCGACAGCAGCCATGATGGGCGCGCTTGCAAACTTCGAATCGGGAATCGGGCGGGCGAGAAGTCAGACTGTTGCAAGGTAGCCAAAAGCTCCGGCGTCGGTATGATCGAGATGTCGATCGCAGGTATGCGGGGGCCCGGCAAGTGCGGGTTGAGGTTTTGATCACAACAAGCTCGAGACGGAAGCTGCTTGCAGTGCTGAGTTTTCGCATGCGACGTACATGACCAGAGGCTAGGAGTCGCGACGCAGAGAGAGGCGACGAGTTGAAGGTTGGATGAGAAGGACGGCGTGGGAGTAAAGTCACAAAATTTCCATCGCTGGGCGAAGAGGGACCCAGACTCTTTAGCATCCACCAGTCGTGCCCCACCATCCTACTGGCCTGCGGCGGCCTGCGGGGGAACCAGCCCCCCAGGATGAATCATCGCCGAATGCGCACGAATGAACGCTTCCTTTGGTTGTCGAGGCACTCCATCCCCGTGCTTGATATAAAGAGCCTTCTCATGGGAGAACTGCATATTCAAAAGTGAAGCTCTTCCACAAGAAGTAATCGTTTGCGACTCGGTATCACAGTTCGAGGCACATAGACAATTTGGATCCGAGCTCGAAGTGGCCCAAAGTGGCCCGAAGTGGCCCGCCGACGATGCGATTGCGATCTTGGACACCTATCATGTCCTCTGTATTTTCCGTGACATTGGATATCATTTTCAAGATTGGCGTAAGCAGCTCTGGCTCAGAAAGGAAAGATCCTTGTTTCCCATTTCCATCAAGCATCATAGCCCCAATTGTCTGATCCAGTTCGTCAACATCTCTCGACAAACCCTCACTCGGCTCAACTCCCAAAATGTCCATCATCCTATCAAGTGACCGTGGTCGAGCGGCGCGACTTGTATACAGCCACTAGGATGGCGCCTTAGGATGCGGACTTCCGCCTTGACCGATTCGAGAGCATCTGCGAGAGAACGAAATGGTTCACATCCTCGTCGGCCCAGTACCCCATGTGTGATGCGATTGTATTGATCGGGTTGAAATCCAGAACGCTCCTAGAGACACAGTTAGTCTTGATCGATTCACAGTAATCCAGGATTCTCTCCGGCGTAGATACTCACTCTTGGATGCTGTAGTCGACTCGACCATTGCGATTGAGTGCTCGGACTTTCCCTTCTTCGTTGCGCAGCTTGCGCGCCTTGCGATCCTCATCCGAGGTGGAAGTCGTCTCCCCGTCTTTCGACAATTGGGTACGGCTTTGCTGAAATTTTGAATACAAGGTCTCCAGTTCGTCATCGATCAACGTCGGGCTATGGTCGCCCAAGCCAGGCCCAAAGTCCGAAGCACCGGTCGCGGAGTCGGCGAGCTTCTTCATACGCGCATCTGTAGCCACTCGCTTCTCAGCAGCGTCGGGAGTATCGCCACTGGCCAGGGTCCTCGGTCCTGTGCCTCCAAGGGCTTGTGGTTCCCCTTGTGCTGCGCTGGCTGTTATCCTCGCCACCTCTTCGCTGTTGAGGCCCAGGCTTCGGTTGAGCAGGTTGCTGGCAATGCCAGCACTCAGGCTCGACCACAATCCGCTAACGCTCTGCCCAACCATCGTTCCAATCCCAGTCAGCCCTTGTGGCGTCACATTGCTAAATATCCCTCTCTTCGTGTATGGTAACAATTGTGGTTTCAGTGTTGACATGGAGGGAGATATCAGAGGCTCAAGGCGATAGCTAATAGGGTCTGATGGGTGGAATATGTTAAAAAGCTGTTGGACCTTAGGCGATGAGACGGTTGTGGGCAGGCCGGTCACTGAGGATACTGGCTCTGTCCCCGACCCAAGCGGATTAGCTCGAAGCACATCTTCGTCACAATCCATGCTCTGGGGGTCTTTGGCCTTCACAGATTGAGGGCGCTGCCTCGCGGCTATAGTTCTAACCAAGGATGTCAGTACAAACAGGGACATTTGCCGGGTAAGGGGTGTTTCTAATCGTACTGTCCCTTGAGCATTTGGAAGAGGCCAACAGGCGAGCCCAAGCAGAATAGATCATCAACCTCGAAGCCGAGCTCCAATTCTGTGTCCTTGCTTGGCGGTTCTGTCCGATCCTGCATCGGCCACAGACGCAACAAAGACTTTTGCTCAGTTGGTCGATCTTGCTTCTGTTGGCAAAGAACATCGAAAAGGATTGCGGAACCCAAGGAGTGACCCATGAGATGCACTTTGCCCTTGAATTCCGGGTTCCGCTTCTTGAATAGCTTGAAAATACGGTTGCACTCATTGAGGACGATCCTCGAAATGTGGTCACGGTAGGAGCTCTGATAGAGCAGCACGTCCAGTGCAAGGTCAGATATGAGGGAACGGGCAAAGGCCACCCCTTCAATGGTGATGTCGTCCAGGGATGGATCTGTCTGGTTATTAGAGCCAGTGATCCGCTGTTAGAGGTGCCAAGGTCAAAAGCAACTCACAGTCATCTTCTTCACCATCAACGTCCCCCAGGTCGCGCTCATCCTTCTTCTGGCGCTTTCTGGGAAACTCCAGCAGATGCCTCCAGCATACCGGAAGCACTTGTACGCGGCTGTTACCCGGGCCGGGGCCAAGCTCCGAGTTCAAAGCCTTCAGGTCTGCCGAGTTGGCATACACGGATTTAATGGTTTTGCGGAGGATATTGACATCGTGGACAAAATTGACGCTTTCCATACTAGGGAGGGTTAGCTTTGAGCAAGCAACATACTATAATCATGTTAATAACATACCGAAGACTGAGACGTTGACCAATTCCATGGGTTACCAGCACGAGATGTTCTATCTCGCGTCCCTGGGTCTCGCCGGCCTGCCCAGTGTAGTCGTCTTGTATCTCCTGTTCTTCGCGCCGGCGGATCTCTTCCTCCGTTTCAGCCTTGGTCCTCCCCTCACTCTCAATGAGCGACGATAGCTGGCGCTGAAGTCTGATCTCCCGAGGGTCCCTCTCCGTCTTGATCTCTTCGTCGTCACGAGCTGGTTCATCATGGGAGGCACGGGTCGATGGAGGTGCCGATCTTCGCTTCAGCATCTTCTGCTGTTTCTGGTCCAGCGAGAGGGCTTCTTCGGGAGCGGCCGATTGACTCTCGCCACCCTTGTCTTTGTCTTTGTCCTTGTCCTTGTCCTTGTCCTTGTCCTTGTCCTTAGTTTTATTAGGTTCAGAATACCCACGGATGAGCTTCACCCCGCTCATGTAGCTCCCGCCGCCGAATCTATGATACACGGACGAAGTCACCCATGAAAGCATGCCGTCTGAGGTCAACCAAGCTGTATTGGCGTCCTGGTAAGTGGCCATACTATTCATATGGGTCCCGAATAGCCGGTAGCTTTGTGGCTGCGTTTGGCTTTGAGAATCAGCGCTCGCGGTAGGGACATTGGGTTCCTTCAAGCGGGTTGCGCTCGCTGATGAGTTTGTGGTCGTGGACTTGAGATTCTCTCGCGACGCCCTTGGGGTAACGGTTCTCTTTGTACCCGATGGGCTACGATCTCTACCTGGGCAATCTTTAGTTTCGAGACACAAGCATAGGCAAGGCAGTGACTTCATTTACCAGCATATTGCCACGGCTTTGTCTTGAGATAGCCCTAGGGAGATGTTAGACTACTCTTCGGCCTGACGCCTGATAATTGATGGGCACCTCTTCAAGTTGTGCGGCAAGGTTCTCCTCGCAAGGACGCAAAGGCGAGCTATCTTGATAGAACCAAGTTCCCCGGCGCACTAACACGAGTTAATCGAGGGAAATGACAGGATGTGTGACAGCGAACCTTGATAAACTGGTCCCAACCAGTAAACGGGAGCTAGCTCCCGAGCTTCGATGTCGACGTCAAAGAGAAAGTCCTCATTAACGGGGACACGAACGGCACTCGGATTAGAATCCTCACGGTCAGGTGCAATCTCCGTGATCTCGCTAGTCACATCTGCTTTCCGCTTTCTTGAAGGTAACTGGGTGCTGGGAGCCTTGCCCCGAGCGTCCTCCATCGCTTCCAGAAACTTCTGATACTCTCCCTCTAAGGCCTTTGAATCAGAGGGAGAAAAGGCGGAATACTTCTTTGGCGGTGTTGCGGGCTTTTCGGGTTGTGCCGGGCGGCTCGGAGAGGCCAGCTGAGGTTTCCGCTTGGGAACCTACCAGCACGGTGAGCTAAGAACCAGCAACATCGGGGGAGTCCTTACGTCGACAGCGTGAAACCACTGGACTCGTAGAGGCGGGCATCCTGTAGGATATGTTTTAAAGCTTTGGCCGTAGAGGTGCGTTGTGCTGTGATCGTCAGGATTCGCAGGAACGGGAGCTGGGCGGGCTTCTTCCGGCTTGGCCATCTGGGTAGGAGTTGTACTGCGGCTGTTGGCCCAAGGGTTAATAGAATCGACGGCAGAGCTCAAGTAAGACTTTTCAGTCTTCTTTTCAGCTGCCCCTGAGGCCATGGTGGCGCGAAATGATCGTGACCATGTACAGCGCGAAAACCCGTTGGTGAGCAAGAGAACAGACCGTTGCGAGGCCGGAGCCAGGGTGGGTGAACGTCCTCGGAAACACGGGATACCCAACGCGAATTTTCTTTTAAAGAGACGACGTGTTGAGTCTGGTTTCTGGCGTGGTAGATTCGCCGGCGAAGCCTGGCTGGTTTTTGTCGGCCCAGTGCAGGTAAGTACCTAGGCAGGGAGGGACGGATGGT
Organism: Fusarium illudens; assembly: GCA_013623515.1. NCBI lineage: Eukaryota > Fungi > Ascomycota > Sordariomycetes > Hypocreales > Nectriaceae > Fusarium > Fusarium illudens. The sequence continues at coordinate 12,811 of JABFEX010000184.1, forward strand.
AGAAGTCGTAGCCGTGGCGGCTAATGCGAGTGTTGCTTAAATTGAACTCACCACCGTCAGCGATGTAGCAAGGCGCAGACCTCGCCAAAGATAGCAAAGTTCAACGTGTTGGCAGAAGATAGACCAAATCTGTTCTGATGAGTTGCGATAAGCGGACGATTCATGTGAAGATGACGTCCCTTGCCCAGAGTGGAGGTGACGACACAAATCGCAAGCGCGTGCCTGAATTAGTGGGGTTGAACATGGAGCTTCACCCAAGGCGCCAGGGTTGCTCAGCTGACGGGCAGCTGTCACGCTGAAAGAAAGTTCAAATTTACTCATGAACAGAGGGTATTTTGTAAAGTATCAGTCCATTCGCATTCTCAAGCTTAAATCAGGGCCTGCAACTGGAGGCATGGAGACCCGGCGTCGCTCTGAACCACGCTCAACGCTTCCTTTTCAGATAGACGTTGTTAGATCAACACAATCTATTCTTTTTCTCGCATTCCAGCCCGCGTTATACAAGCTACATTTTTTCTCATAAGATGAAAACAAGAGTCAGCCGCAGGGTGGCGGTGTCACTTTCGCCGTCCAGCCAGTAAAGCCGAGTTTCCATATACCCAGGGTCGAGTCTATACATGTGCAAACATACATTCTGAGCGTTCTGGCTTGTTATAGCGACAATATACCACTTTGTAGGATCGAAGCCCATCGAGCTTGCGTCTGTTGAGCGAGATCCGCAGCCGTCTGACCGTGACCGTCTCGCAGACCACGGATATCTCCCTCCACGGGTACGGAAAGACGTCCGACGCCCAGAACTTGGGCCGTCGAGCGAGCAGTCTCGGGGAAAGCTGCATCCGGGATGGTAGAACACAGCCAGAGTAGGAGCCAGAGTGTCTCTTCCTGGTGATGTTCAATAGCAAGATGCAACCCGCTTTTCATGTCTCCGAGGGGGTCTTGATACCTCACAAAAGATGCCAGGTCTTCAATCTCGTCACTCGCATTACGGAGTAGCTCAACAATTCCGCCAACATCGCCCTCGGCGGACATAACATGCAGCGCGCGAGCCGGACGGGCCTCAGGGTGACTCTCGAGGTATGCCTCCTCCGTAATCGATGGCAGGATGTCCAGGTTTTCCTGAACGCCGCCCTCGTTGATGTATTTAGTGAGAATTGCAGCGCCTGGGGGCGCAGAGAGGAACTGGTTGGTCACCGAGGGCCCTGCGTCGTTGACTGGCAAGTAAGTGCTGCAACTCGGGCATTTGAGAGAGACCGCTACATCGGAGGACTGGTCCAACAAACATTGCCTATTAACGATTTAGCCGGGATTGCAACACGACAAACCATCATCGTGAGCAAAGCGCCCAACATACCAATGAAAGTGGCAGCCACAGGACAGCTCGAGGTCATCAGGGACTGTTTCCGGGACTGTGCTAGGGCCAGCGCTGGAGGCCCCAGCCTCATCATCCACGTCGTCGTCCGGATCCAAGCGCAGCACCAACGGCTCCTCGCAGACCTTGCAAAGGGACATGCTGGCAGTGAATGGCTAACCAGGATGCGTCGGCTCGCCAAGGATCAGACGGTGTGTGGCGAAAGTCTTGTCGGGTGTCTGTCGCAATCAATAAAAGCCTTGAGTGAGGTGCGTTTTAGCCCTCTTCCCTTCTGTTCTATCGCATTTTTTCTTGCTGGTTCCGGCTCAAACTTTTTTCTTCCCTGCAATGCGAGACCGAAAATTCAAGTGGGTGAGACGACCTTACGCAACCGAGTGGGGCTTGGTTCATGACTTGCGACAGCACATTTGGTTTACGAATCACTTCCATGCCAGGCGGCAACATTTGGATGGGATTAGCTCACGCTCTAATGCTCTGCCTATGAGGCAGATGAGGGAAGAATCGAAACGAGACGGGCTGCCTGGAACCCCGTCGTAAGCATCCATCCATGAATTGGCCGCCTGGTAAACGCGTATCCGCTGCACTGCCATCCCAATGGTGCCCATTACATCACCGCTCTTGAGCAGAGGTCCTCCCACCAGGAACAGCTCCCCGCAGTTACCAAGGCCACAAGTACCCCCACGCAGCCAATCAAGTACAGTGGCAATGAGTTTACCGCTATTCAATACCCAGTCTAAAAGGAGGGGTACCTTGTCAGCTTCCTTGAGAAAGTACCAGTGTCGGGCTTTGTGCTTGGACACCTCCCCCCCCACCCATGCTATGCCACCTAAAGACGGCCCCTCTCCCTTTCAGGTGCCCAATTCTCGCATCATCCTCTCCAGCTTCAACTCCGTCACTGGAATCAAGATCGCTTTTTCTCGACCTTTCCCCGTCAACCATTACTACATAAATATTGCAGGCCTTCCTCAGGGTTCTGGCCTCCCCTTCACCTCTCGTTCCCCCTCCATCTCTCCTCGCGCCCCCTCTGCGCGTCCCTCTCCCCCACCATGAACGTGTTGAAGCTTCAGAGGTCGGTTGCGCCGGATCTCGCGGGCTGCCTCGTCGTACTAATAGCGTCTCAATAGGAAGTTTCCTCAGTTCCAACAGAACGAGATCTTCTCCTTGTCCGATGCCTTCCAGCGACTCGATGTCGACGACAAGGGATACCTCGATGAGGCCACTGCTATCAAGGCCACGCAACAGAGCGAAAACCAACCTTATGATGTTGTGCGCCAGGCGCTGAAGGAAGTCGAGCTTGACTCGTCACGGCGTGTTGAGCTTGAGGACTACGTCAGCGTAGGTTTCTCAGCCTAAGTGTCCGCCACTGTTGCTAATCTCTCTACCACAAGCTCATCTCCAAACTCCGCGAATCCTCCCCTGCCCAGAAGCGCATGTCTACAGGCCCTTCCGCCTCTTCCGGAGCTGGTGTTGTCGCGCAGCGCACTGGAGGGCATGCTTCCAAGGGCAGTGTGAGCGGCAAAATTCACGTCCAGGGTTCCAATGCCAACATCACCCACACCATCAACGAGGACGAGCGAACCGAGTTCACCCGCCACATCAATGCCGTGCTCGCTGGCGATCCCGATATTGATAGCCGTCTACCGTTCCCCACCGACACCTTTGAGATGTTCGACGAGTGCAAGGATGGTCTAGTTCTGGCCAAGCTCATCAACGACAGTGTTCCCGACACCATCGATGAGCGTGTCCTCAACATGCCCGGCAAGAAGACGAAAAAGCTCAATGCATTCCAGATGAGCGAGAATAACAACATCGTCATCGAATCCGCCAAGGGTATTGGTTGCTCTGTTGTGAACATTGGTGCCGGCGACATCATTGAGGTCAGGGAACATCTGATCTTGGGTCTGATCTGGCAGGTCATTCGCCGTGGGCTGCTGGGCAAGATCGATATCAAGCTGCACCCCGAGCTCTATCGGTTGCTTGATGAGGACGAGACTCTCGAACAGTTCCTCAGACTACCCCCTGAGCAAATCCTACTCCGATGGTTCAACTATCACCTCAAAGCTGCCAATTGGCCTCGCAAGTATGTCAATTCGAACCATACAAGATCAGCATATACTAAAATTCTGCAACAGGGTTAACAACTTCTCCACCGATGTCAAGGATGGCGAGAACTACGCGGTTTTGCTCGCACAAATTGGCCCCGAATACGGATGCACACGTGCGCCGTTGCAGAAGCAGGATCTTCATGACCGAGCCGAAGCGGTCCTTCAGGAGGCTGATAAGCTTGGTTGCCGCAAGTTCTTGACACCAAAGTCTCTTGTCTCTGGAAACCCGAAGCTGAACCTGGCATTTGTTGCCAATCTGTTCAACAATCACCCCGCTCTCGACCCCATCACCGAAGAGGAGAAGCTTGAGGTCGAGGACTTCGATGCGGAGGGTGAGCGGGAGGCAAGAGTGTTCACTCTTTGGCTCAACAGCTTGGATGTCCAACCAGCTGTCGTATCTTTCTTCGACGATCTCCGAGACGGTGGCGTTCTCCTCCAGGCCTATGAGAAGGTAATCCCCGGTTCCGTCAACCCCCGCCACGTCAACAAGCGCCCAGCCCACGGTGGAGAGATGTCGAGATTCAAGGCTGTGGAAAACACCAACTATGCGATTGAGCTGGGCAAGCAGAACCGCTTCTCGTTGGTGGGCATTCAGGGTGCCGACATCACCGACGGGCAGCGAACCTTGACCCTCGGCCTCGTCTGGCAGCTCATGCGCAGGGATATCACTGTTACTCTTTCATCCCTGGCCCAGAAGCTGGGCAAGAGGGAGATTACAGACTCTGAGATGGTTCGATGGGCCAATGACATGTCCCGCAAGGGTGGCAGAAACTCGGCCATTCGCTCCTTCAAGGATCCCGCCATCGGCTCTGGTATCTTCCTTCTGGATGTCTTGAACGGAATGAAGAGCAGCTATGTCGACTACGATCTCGTGACATCTGGACAGACTGATGAGGATGCGTACATGAACGCCAAGCTGAGCATCAGCATTGCCCGCAAGCTTGGTGCAACCATTTGGCTGGTTCCTGAAGACATCTGCCAAGTCCGCAGCCGTCTTGTCACTACATTTATTGGTGAGTCACCCCGTGGAGTCTTCTCTCGACACGTTGTTCTAATAATTTTGACCAGGTTCTCTTATGGCGACTCACGAGAAGATGTAGATTTAGTTTGGAATTCGGCGATGGCGCGGTCTGGGGAGGTTGTCTTTCATGGGCCAAAATACCGAATAACTTGTCTGAAAACTATGGTCCCTTCAAGGACTTTTTGATCTGTCAAATTCGTGCGTGTGTTGTAAGTGAAAGTGATAAATCTATGTCGCGGCGCGACAAACATGGCGGTCAGTGGCAAGCTGAGTGTCGTGAATATGCAGGCTAAGTTGGCTGGAAACATCAGTGGTCCTGACTTGAGCACCCTTCTTGCTGACACTGCTGGTCACAATGCGTGGGTGGCATTATCGATAACTATGAGGCAAGAAGATTCCAAGGGTATTGAAAGATGGCTGTTCTATCATCCCCTTTGCTATAGTCGCCCTATTGCCTGTCCGATCCAACGTTAAAAGGGCAGCGGGTGCCATTCAGAGGCTATGTACAGCCCTCAATCACAAGATCAAGTACAAGCTACACAGACAACTTGGTCCCGTAAAGATACCCAGCCAAAATATGAGATTTCCCAACGTCTTCCGTCCCCGTAGCCACTTAGTGCGGCTCAGTCTCACCAGCTGCAGGGCATGAAGTTAGCAAGTGTACTGTTTGACACCCTCGAGCAGGGAAGAGGCAGACTCACCGGCAGTTGGCACATCTGGAGGAACAAGAGATAGCCTCTTAGCTTCTTGAATAGGCACCACATGACCAACTCGTGGACACAGGCTGAGAGGAAGAATGTGATGAGGGTGGCTGTGTGCTTGTTGACCTTCAGAGAAGATATGGAACTGTGATATACGTGTCTGAGAAGGAAGATATGAACCGGTCGATTCCAGTCGCGTGCAAATTGATCCCATGACACTGTTTCCATGTTAGAACTTGCTCCGATAGTCAAGATGAGTGCCGGATGGCCTACCGCTGTTCCACCAAGCATCGTAGAAGCTCCGGTCCGCAAAGTATGTCAACTCGGCCAGGATGTTCAGGATGGTCTCCCAAATAAGGTACCAAGCAAGCTATTACTGTTAGAATCTCTTCGCACCATCTAAAGCATTGTTTCCAACTGACCAGATACTCCATCATGAAGGGGAATACCAGCTGACTGAGTAGCCAGGGAAACTGCTGAAATCTTCCCGCGAGGGGTACGCCGTTCTCCTTCATTTCCACCGTCTTCATGACAACAGGATCTGCAATGGTCTATCAGTCATTCGAATACTGAGGTGCTAAGAAACAAAACTTACACATAGAATGTTGAGAGACCTGGATCATAACAAAGAGAACGCCAATCATCGCTGCAACCTTCTCAAACACATACGTCCAGCTGATGGAGTCTGATCGTGGATACTCGAGCTCGTACGCCAGTGTAGGAAGTGGGATCCACTTGTAATGATCGATAAAGGAGAGGTTATGCGGGTATGCTTTATCGGCGGTGCTGGCGGTGCCCTTGAGCTCATCGGACAGGGCATCGATCTCCCATTTCATGATACGCTCAAACAGCCAAACCTGTTCATCATCCAGTGGCTCGCCTGACGCGATAGCACGTGATATCTTATCGATGTCACTTTCCTCGGTGTTTTGATGACCGGAGATGGACTTTCGGCGTTGTTCAGCGGACGGGGGGGCATCCAGGTGCTGTGTTGAGATGGCTGACGCAGGGGGCTCGGTCAGCGAAGGGGTTGTCGCTGGGTGCACAAGATCAAGTTGCTTGAGCTTCTTCAAAAGAACCATACGGCTCTTATAAACCGTAGATAGATGGCCGTTATAGAAAGCGTAGGAGTGCTGCTTCATCACCATGACAATACCATGTAGTACGAAGAAGACGGTGTGAGTCCACGGCCAATCACGCCACAGGGTCAAACCAATCACGCCTGCGATGAAGAGGGTTTGCCATATCTATAAGATTCAGTAACGATGTCTTAGTCTCGAATATGTGAGTACTTACGTGTTGAATGACCCATCCAGCTCCGTCCCAGTTCATGTAGTTGGCAAGCACACATCGTTGAATCAGCCAAGTCACTGCTGTGAGTGCACACATGATGCCATCGGAAATTAGAAGCAGGATCACTGGTATAGGAGTTAGAGTATTCATGAATCAGGGGCAAAGGCAGCTGCTTCATACCATCTCTGTGGAACATAGTCTCCACGATGTCCCTGGTTCCCAACGGGTTTCCATAGACCTGCCAGTTTTCTACCGAGATCTTAAAGACGTAGAGTGCGACAGAAAGCCAGAACAACGTGTAAAAGCCATGAAATGGACTGTTTACTGATGATGGGTTTTGTCGGTCAAACGCCGAGAACTGACGAGTAAAGACGAGATCGGCGAACTTGCGCGGACGACGTTTTGGGCTGGCATCTTGTGTCCATTGAGAACTCGCCTTCAACAATTGCTGCAGACTCTTATCGTCGTCTGGGACAATGTGAATACCAGAGTCACGACGAGCGAATCGTGAACTCGCGTCTTTGTTAATTTCTTTGAAATCGCCGGCTGAGAAGGCAGGTACTTCTGCTCGTTGGCGGCCACGACGGGTGTAACGCTGTCGCACAACGTGCGGCTCGGCCAGGGTTGGTCGAATATTCTCCTCGTAATCTTCTTCGCTTGGGGTTTCTGAACCGGGCCCTGTACTTGGTCCATCAATGGTCATTCCAGCAGCCCGCAAGGCATCCCCAAGTGACCTTGGCGGTGGCCGTTGAATGGTCGGGGATGGTTCTCTGGGGACTTTGCCGACAGCGCCGGCTCCCCGGCCGGAGAGCGGGGCATCCCCGGGGGCGAGAGGGGAGGCCATGTCTCTTGGATGGAAACGCGACCCTGGAGGAAATTGTAATCTGTGATAAGTAGAACAGGAAGCAGAAAGAAAGGTGTGATGACTTTAAAGAGGCTCTCCTCTGTTTCGATGGCGATAATGCAACCCGAGGTGAGATGTATTGTCAAAGTGTGAATCGGATGTTATGGTGATATGGACCCCAGCAGGGAGAAATGGAAGTTGATGCGAGGGGCAATGAGGCTCTTGAAATAACTACCGAAGATGGCCGGCTTCTGGATCTCTCCGGATGCAACGGCTGGCGATCAAGCATGTGGTCGGTCTTAGGCTTTGACGCGGGCACCGGTAACCTGGTTGAGAATCCTGGTCTTGTGCATTTCCAGTCCGAGGATGCCGTATGAGAATAGCTTGATATGCTTACTTTCTATTTTGTCAGGTATATCACCCCAATGTTATGTGACTAGCCTCCACACCACGTCATTTTGCTTGGAGCAACGGATCCTCACCTGAGAGGACCAGGCTTGCAGATGGTCGGGACGCTCGGAGGGGGAGAGATCCCGGTGGCACGAAGCGCGCGCGCCGAGCAATAATACTGCAGCCATTGCCTCGGCCTTCTTCCTACAGATTCTCAAGGCGAGGTAGCTTAACCTCACATGCAATTGCTATTAGTTCACTGCGCTTCATATCACTTCTCCTGCTGACCAACCCTTCGTGTAAGGTGACGCGACATGACGAAGGAAAGACACTTCAGATTCCCGGTTCGCGGTGTATTGAGGGGACCTATGACCTCATACCAACATGCAGCGTGCCGCGCGAAACCTCTATAAGATTCCATTCCATGAGCATCGTAGCCATAGATGTCGGAGTCCGGACTTCATATCGGGTCCGCGGTCGCCCGGCGACATCAGCTCCGCATGCCGGCTTTGAGATCGGGGATAATCGCAGAGGTAGACAGGCATCGAGCTCGCGTGCCGATGACCTCCATATTTGTCAGAGGCCCCTTTGCCGCCGGATCGATATCTCTCTTGTGTCTCCTTCTCGCTCACTGATTTGTAGGCTGAGGAGGGCTGAGTAGCACGGACGGTCGGTCGTCCTGACCAGTGCAGGCAGTGAACCACAAGGGCGAAGGAGCACTTGACCACCTCTACACCCGCTCATTGTTATATGGGGCATTCAACGAGAGCATGACAATGAAACTTTGCCATATTTCCTCCCCTGCGTCCAGGCTGTTCCTTTTCTCCTCGCAAGTAGTTGTTGCGTTTAACTTTTTTTTTAAAGTGACTTACCTCCCAGCCTCACGGATTGTCCGAGTGTTGGTCAAAGGCATATTGTATTATGTCAGCATCCGGCTTGCGGATCAAAACTTTCCCTGCCTTACCACAGCTCGTGACCACACGTTCAACTTTGATACCAACATCACCAACAATCACACTCTCCATCAATCATCCCCGCCCCAAAACTCTTTGGAACTGCTCCATCGGTTCCTTTCCCCCAGTCGCTCAGTAGCGTCATCCTTAACACTTTCATCATGTCTCGCGGCGGCACCACTCTCTACGTGACCGGCTTCAGCCATGGTACCCGCGCTCGCGACCTCGCCTACGAGTTCGAACGGTATGTCAACCTCGTCCACGCCCACGCTCACGCCCTCGTCCACGCCCACGTCCTCTCGTTTTCGCGCGAATCCACGTCTGCATCCACGTCCTAGGTTAGAGGCCTCGCAAAGCTGCCTCTCTACCTAGGCAATGATGCCTCGCCGTCCATCGTCGTCCTCGCGCCCGCCCTCGCCCTCTCGTTCTCGCACGCGCCCACGTCCCCAGCCTTGCATCCTCCCCTATCTTTTCACGTTCCGCCGATGCGTCCGCTCGTCCACTGCGCAGTCGCTTTTCGTTCGAGTCGACGCCGAGTCTTCCAAACATCGGCGCGAGAATACACATGGCATTCCATGTTCAAAAGGGGGCCCCAAGGCGTTTATGTTGGATTACGCTGTGCTTCCGTCATATACTGACATCCTCATTCGTAGCTATGGTCGCCTTGTTCGCTGCGACATTCCTGCTCCCAGGTCTACGTCCAGCCGTCTGTAGGTTTGCTCGCTCCCTTCTCTCTCTCTAACACTAACCCTTTGTGGTACCAGCTTCGCATTCGTCGAGTATGAAGATCGTCGTGATGCAGATGACGCTTACCACGAGATGCATAACAAGCGCATCGGCCGTGACGATATCCTGAAGATCGAGGTGCGCTTTCTTGAATACTCCGCTGCCTCTCGACTCCAAGGCAGCTCTGCTGACATCTGCACAGTGGGCCCGCACTCCCCCATCCGCATCCTGGCGTTTCGAGTCTGGTCGCGACCGGGAGCGTCGTGGCGGTGGTCGTTCTCCCCGACGGGGACGTTCGCCCTCGCCTCGTCGCAGCACTCGGGAATACTCGCCTCGTAAAGACGAACGACGTGACCGAGACCGCGACTACGACCGAGACAGCCGCCGCGATCGGGACCGCTCCCGCAGCCCCGACCACCGGTAAGCCCACACTTGGCTGTATCTATTTCCGACAGAGATTTACTAACACGAGCTCCAGGGACCGTGAGCGCGACTCTAAGGATGAACGCGATGACCGTGACCGAAGGGAGAACGGTGTTAACGGTGAGGAGCGAAAGCGTATGTACTCTCACTTATGCTAGACGTCCATCATGCTAACCCAAGACATAGCTCTGGACAGCCCTCCTCCTGCCCATGACGACCTCGATGTCGCCGAGTAATCTTGTCGCTTGCAACATTGGGAAGGCCCGCCGGCTGTTGGCCGGGCTTTTCACGCAAAAGTTTCTGCTTTCTGACTGGGCCTCGGCTGCTTCCCTCACTTGACAGGTTCAAGATGTTTTTAATATTGATTGAATACCCCGACCGGGTGCATGGCAGCGTACAAGAAGCGACGTAAGCCACGAGGTCGGGTATGGTAACCTCGTTTCCAAGACTGGTGGTCTTCGCCACGGCGCGTTTCATTTGGAAGTAGTACTCATTCGTAGGTAGTTTAGACTGTTTATACTGTAACATGTTTCAGCGTAACTGGTCACGAATCTGTGTCGCTCAACTCCTCGATCGACTCAGTTTTACTGTAGATGAAAATCGCCGTGATGACGTTGGATGCGACCTCGAAATATGACTGGTTCCATTCCCGCGCCTTCTCTCTGCCCAGTCACATTGCAGGCCTGTCATGTTCCCCTTGTCCCTGTGCCTAGCCAGAAACAGCGTGGTTGATGGCTGTGGGCTTGGCGACATCCGGCGTCAGGTTGACGCCTCTCAGAGCAGACTGAGTAGGCAGACAGGTACACAGTACCAGGATCGCCTCGGCTTGTCCGTTGACAGGAGTAATACGCTACCATCCGGATTCCATCGTATTTTTTCAGCTTCGTGGCATCCTAATGCCGATCGCTGCAGGACTCGACATCATCCGCGCTGTGCGCGTGTCGAGTCGCAGTCATTCAACATCATCTGCTGCTGACCTCAGGTCTCACACCTCGGCCTGAACAGCCTCCTTCAGGCAGCCCCAGGATGTATATAGTACAGATTTGGCTACCCTACACGAGGCAAAGTGCCTGATCTGGCTGCGAGGTTTTCCCCTCCCCCCACTATTAAGCGTTCCAGGTCCTCTTTCTTGCCCCGAGCGGAAACCGGGGGGACCACGCGCGCGCCCCGAAGTCATCCGCATCGCCGGTTCACGCGCCCCCCATCCGCCTCCTCACTGACGGCACCGAACACACCCTTCCAGCCCGACTACATCCTCTCCAGCACCCTCGAGCAAGTCCATTAAAAGGCGACAACTGCCGTGCCATCTGCGATTCGGCCCGCCATCACCCGCCCGCACGCCCCGTCGCGTGTCGGTCCCGGCGCAGACGTATCCCGGCTCTCCACCGATGGTTGCCGACAGGCTCTTACCTCGCCTTCCCAGCATGCAATCGTCGTCCTTCGAACCACAGTAACACCTGGGGATATTATCGCTTGATTGGATCTTGCCGAGGAGAAACCCCTCCACACTCGTGGCCCTCGCTCGAGCCTTGAGGCTTGTCCAATCTCGCTCGACATTGGAAGCCCACCATCAACTGCGAATCCCATATTGATCCAACCAGGACGGGAGCCTCATCTCGACTCAATTGCAACCGAGTCCCAGTATACGACGCTATAGAGCCGATCGCCGCCATGTCTGTCGTACGTCAATGCCTGCCGGTCGAACCTCTACCCCCATCTTCCCCAGGGGGTCACCTCTTGCTTCCAAGAAGCCATGCTAACTTCAGACCTCCCAGCCGGGGTCAGACGTGGTCAATTCGGAGCCCGTAGCTCCTGAACGTTTCGTGCAGCTCCGAGATACCGTCTCACGGCCCGTCGTCGCCGCATTCTGCGCCGGTGGTGTCGCCGGTGCCGTTTCCCGAACCGTCGTCTCCCCCCTAGAACGACTCAAGATCCTCATGCAAGTCCAGAGCGTCGGCCGAGATGCGTATAAGCTTTCAGTAGGAAAGGCACTGGCCAAGATGTGGAGGGAAGAAGGTTGGAAAGGTTTTATGCGCGGCAATGGCACGAACTGCATTCGGATTGTGCCATACTCGGCTGTCCAGTTTAGCAGCTACAACTTCTACAAGCGAGTACGTACGATGGCAACGTCGAACGAGGGGTTGCGGCCAGCTACTAACAGCAATGCAGAACATCTTTGAGCACTATCCGGGCGCTGATCTGCCACCATTCTCGCGCCTCATCTGCGGTGGCGTAGCCGGCATCACCTCGGTCGTCTTCACATATCCCCTCGATATTGTACGAACTCGATTATCGATCCAGTCTGCAAGTTTTGCCGAGCTAGGAGCGAGGCCAGATAAACTGCCTGGCATGTGGACAACCTTGGGTTCCATGTACAAAACCGAGGGTGGAATGTCGGCGTTGTATCGGGGCATTCTTCCCACTGTTGCTGGTGTCGCGCCATATGTGAGTCCTATGTTTCAGTCAGCCACGTCGGTTGACTTGTTCAGCTAACACGGACTGCTTCAGGTCGGTCTCAACTTTATGGTATATGAATCGGTTCGAAAATATTTGACGCCGGAAGGAGAGCAAAACCCGAACGCGACCCGTAAGCTGCTGGCTGGTGCTATATCTGGAGCTGTAGCACAAACCTGCACCTATCCCTTGTAAGTTTCGGCAGAGAAGCGATATGAACTATTACTGACACCGCATGTAGTGATGTCCTGCGCCGTCGGTTCCAGATCAACACAATGTCAGGCATGGGTTATCGATACAAGGGTATCACAGATGCTATCCGGGTCATCGTGATGCAAGAAGGAGTGAAAGGTCTTTATAAAGGAATCGCCCCTAACCTTCTCAAGGTGGCTCCCAGTATGGCGTCGAGTTGGCTGAGTTTTGAGATGACACGCGACTTCCTGGTCAACCTCGGCCCCGACGCCGAACCACACTCCCTGTGATTTGTGTATAAGTGTGTGAGCATAGTCTGTAAGACGGGGAGTTTTTTTCTTCTTCATTTTTTCAAATTTGATTGGGTTTGACGGTCGGTACGGGGCAAGAACAAAAAGGAATCGGGAATGGCGCGATCATGGGAGACGCGAGGTAGACCTGTACAGTCCTGGGACAGCATTGGGATCCATGACGGTAGCCCGACTGATAGTGGCTGCTGTGTTACTAGACGATACGGAAGTTGATTGCCGCACGAGGATGGATACCAAGGCATTTGACAATAGATGAGAACCGCCACCAGTTATTTTGAACATTCAATCGGTCGCGGAGATGAACTGAAGGGTTATGCACAAGAACTTGACATGCTCGCATGAACGGCTTGTCGATGGGTTTCAATTAGGGATCTATCCCATATCAGGACTGGGTGACATTCGGTGAGCTCGGTGTGGCTCCCACCAAGAGGTGAACATATGGGGTTAGCTCCCGCACCTGGAGGCGCTAGCTTCGATGGGCAGATGCGCACGGCGCTGAAGCAGTCACGAGACACGAAATTATGCCCTAACTGCCGCGCACGACCGCCTTGAAATTGTTCGCTCCCGCTGTGGGCTAGGCCCCACCGACCCAAAGCCCTTGAATTTTTCGAAAGGTGAACGAAGGGTTGTCTGTCGCATCCAACTCCACGCCCAACATCGCCAAATTTCGCAGCGACAACCGCCGCCATGGGTACGTGAAGCTTTGCAAATTCGGCCTCTGTATGCGAGTAGAGAGAGTGCATTCGTGCACTCTCTCTGCGACCAAGGCACCATCTTGTCCGCGAAAGCGGCAAGACAGTGTTGCCCGTTTTTGAGCATGCTTGAACCAATTGGCTGACGACGGCTTCACCCTACAGGTATCGATCTGAACAGCCACCACGTCAAGGGCACTCACCGCACTGCCCCCAAGAGCGACAATGTCTACCTCAAGCTCTTGGTGAAGCTCTACCGCTTCCTGGCTCGTACGTCCACCCCTCCGCAGCAACCCGCACAAACCGAAGAGCACGCGAGCTGACCACAGAAAAAACTACCAGGCCGAACCGACGCCTCCTTCAACAAGGTTGTTCTCCGACGTCTGTTTATGTCCAAGATCAACCGACCCCCCGTCTCCCTGTCCCGAATCGTGGCCAACCTCAACAAGGAGGGCGAGAAGCGAACCGTCGTCGTCGTCGGCACCATCACCGATGACAACAGACTCCTCGAGTTCCCCAAGGTGTCCGTCGCTGCCCTGCGATTCACCTCCACTGCCCGCGCCCGTATCCTCGCTGCCGGCGGTGAGGCCATCACCCTGGATCAGCTTGCCCTCCGTGCCCCCACCGGTGGCAACACCCTGATCCTCCGTGGGCCCAAGAACTCTCGTGAGGCCGTCAAGCACTTCGGCATGGGCCCCCACAAGCACAAGGTAGGAGCTTCTGATGGTCGCACCTCGGTGACAGTTTCTGACAACCATTGCAGAAGCCCAAGATCCAGTCCAAGGGCCGCAAGTTCGAGCGTGCCCGTGGCCGAAGACGTTCGCGCGGTTTCAAGGTCTAAGCGTGACGTGGGAGAAAATCATTGGCCTTGGGTGGAGTTTGGGCCAGCTTATGAGGCAATTGATGTCGTCTTTCGGCTTGCAACTGGGTCTTACATGGAATTGGCGTGCCTAGGTATCACAAAATTCTACAATGAAATTCTCGCGCATTGCTGCCGTCTTGATTGTACCATCGTCCCAAGTGAATGAAGCTGAGCAGCCAACTTCCATTATCTTACAAAGATATACATATCTTATAAGTCCTCACTAACGTTCTCCTCGTTCATCTCGGAGGGTCTCTCTATCACCACGCCTGGTTTCCTCCGAAGCCCAACGAAATATGATTCCCTGCTCTCCTATTCCGAATGTCAACATCCTCCACCGCTGTTGCCGTAGTCATGACCTGCACGTACCTTTCTTGAAGACTCTGGCTTCTCTCTAAAGACCTTGACAAACAGAGTCTTCAGTTTGTTCTCGAATGCCTTATCCTCGGACCCCTGGTAAAACTTGCAGACAAAGTGCCCACCAGGTTTCAGGGTGTCACTCGCAAACTGCAGGGCGGCAGCACACAGATCCTACGGTCAAATGTCAACAGGGCCTTCCTATTAGGATGTCGAGGGAGGTGTAATGTTGCTCACCATGCTGCCGGCGTGGTCTCGAAAGGCGTTGCCGCTCGTGTTCATCAACCTATGATAGGGATTACTCAGGCTGTTCACGCTGAATCCGGAGGTTTGCTCCCAGGGTGCTGACATGTCACTTAGAACGACCTGTATGCGCCGTTAGTGAGGACGTCGCATGGTGACTTGCTGAGGCCACGACAGCCGCAAGGGAGGCGTTGACAAACATCTACAAGGGGTTTCTTTGACGTATCTGGCTGTGGTGACTCTGACGATGCAGGTTCAGAGCCTGCGTGTCGTTCCATGTCGATGTAGCTGGGACGGCCAATTTCGGCCGCCTCGACCTCGTCAGGGGTCCTCTGTTGTCCGACGTCAGGCTGCAGGAGCGGAGGGCGTTTATGGGTCTCGAGGATAAATTTCTTGACCATTTCTTGTACGTTTGGTGAGAGGAAGTCGCCCTGGAAGGTGGCGACACCTTGCGGTGGTTGAGCTGGGATGAGATCGATGCCAATGACTCGACCATTAGGTCTTGTCCTTTCCATAGCGACCTAGGAGAAGCCAGTGAGTCTCAAATTCAACAGAAACCTGCAAGAGACGAACTGACCTGTGACCAACTGCCGGGGGCATATCCCTATCGTGACATGAGCTCGAGTTGCCCTAGAATGACAAACTGTTTCCGTCAACAAACTCACCAGGTCAATGACTGTCTGCTGCCCATTGCTCTTGAACAACCTGTATTTGGCATCCATCTGCTTTCGTAATCAGTACTATGCGACGAGACCATTGCCAGCAGCGAGGTACGCACCTCGATAAGCTTGAACGCTGCTCGACTCTTGAGGCCTTGGACTTTGGCACCCTTGGCGTAGGCATCACGGCCTTGACGCTGCTTCCAGCGGGAACCTGACGAGGACCAGCGAACAGGGCATCCAGCTGCGCGCCCAAGTGAGAATTGGAGGTTCGCCAGGCCTCCAATACTTGAGAAGTAGGGCCTCAGCCGAGTGTTCATTGCATGGGTCTGGGTCAGTGTGAAAGGCTTAGTTGGTTCTAAGATCGTCAAAAGAAACAGAGGTCGCTAGATAAGGTCTGGCCGGAGAATTCTCCACCCCAAAAAAGAAAGGCAAGATAGTGCTTCTTGATTAGCGAAGCAGTGTCATCAATGTATGATGATGTTGGAAGAAGGTAAAGTCCAAGCAACAGAAGTTTTTCAACGTCAAAGTCTGACTAACCTAGACCAACCAACCAGCCGATCACGAAGTTGCCCTCAACACGGGAACGCCCACCAACTATTCATAACTAATCACGGATAAAGGACACATATAAAGCTTCACTGTAGACAGGGGCGAATACGGAAAGAGTGAAGACAAATATGAGCTCAGTGAGCTTCATTTAAATCAGTTACCAGACGCCTTTCCATGAACCAAGCCCAATTACCAATAACCAAAGACCTTCCAACGCCAACCATGCAATGCTCATCGTCAAGACAACAACAATGTCATATCCTCCATTCCCAACAATCATCCTGCCAAGAAGCTGGCACCTACCCCGCGTCTATCCCGCTTCAAAGGCGAGAATGTCGCACCACCGAATCCGCTCGACACACCTCCCAAGGGCGCCTTCAGTCTGCGACCAGGTCCTAGCTGGATCTTTGCAGGTCGTGGCACCGTTTCTCCATCTTCGTCATCAAAGAGCGTCTTGTTAGCGCCCCCGAGCACCTTGCGCTTCTTCTTCCGTCCATCAGCATCGAGGCCAGCCGCGTTGCCAGGTTTCAGAAGGCTTTCAGCAACCTTCGACTTCAACTCCGGCACCTTCTTCGGCATCTGTACAATCTTGTTTTCCTGTTCCCCAGTCTCTGCTTCCTCCGCTACCATCTCCAGCTTACTGGCAGATTTCGCCATCTTGGTCCTTCCCCTTGCCGAGACCGGCATGTTCTTCTTGGTCGTGGGTGCGTCATCCAAAGCCTTCCTTGGCCTACCCCTGGGCTTTCGCCCCTTGGCAGCCGAGACTTCCTCTACAGGAGCACCACTAGCCTGACCTCCCAGGGACAAAGCATCTTCGACAGGTTCCATCGGGGTCGGTTCGACAGCCTCGTCGGCCTCCTCTTCAGGTTCGGTGGTGGGCTCAGAGACCTGAGGGGCCTTGCCTGTAGGCGACTGAATCTCGCTGAGCTCATCGGAAAAGTTCTTGGTGCGGTTCAAGAATGGTGTGATCGAGAATGTTGACTTTTCCCCAACCAATGCATGCTCGGCTATGCGTTTATTAAACGGTCGCTTGAGCGTCGCTTCATCCGGACCAGGTGTTCCGATGCTGATATCCTCGACGCTGATTTCGTGGGCACGTCGCTTGCGGCCGGGTTGTTCCTTCATGGTAACAGTCTTCTTGGCTGGCTTGTTGCTCTGGGCAGCCTTGCGAGCCGCCTCCAGCTCAGCACGACAGGTTTCGAGTTCAGCTCGTGTGCTCTTGAGGTCCGTTTGCGCATGCTTTCGCCTGCTCCTCATCTCCTCAAGCAATCCATCGAGTCTCTCAGCTTCACCTCGAGCCTCCCTCAGTTCCCTATTGTGTTCCTTCTTGGTCATTTCCAACTCTCTCTTGACTTCCTCGAACTGATCCTTCCATTGATCGTCATCGTGTGTCTTCGACTGCAGACGCTGCTTCGATCGCTTTTCGTTTTCCAGTTCGACCTCCAGCGAGCTCACTTGGCGCTCAAGATCCTGTTTCTGGGCGATAACGGCGCGGTGGGTTTCGAGCTGTGTCTTCAGATGGTTGATTTCGGGTTGGAGTTGATCAAGCTTGTGGGTGAGGGCAAATTTCTCTTGCAAAGTCTTGTTCGACTCTTGTCTGAAGTCGTTCAGAGATGCGATTTCCATCTATGTCGCAGTCAGTCAAGTCCGCACATCCATTATCATGCCCGTAAGCCTTACTTGGAGAGCTTCCAGCTCCTTGTCTTGTTTCATCAGTCGCACATCCTGGTCTTCGATCTTCTTCTTGTTTTCACATCGTTCGGCATGCGAGTCTTCCTTTTGCTTGTTGAGCTGCTTGACGAGAGCATCTCTTTGGATCAGCCGGTCCTTGAGCAATGCATTCTCGTCACGCAAGGTCAACAGGCGAAGCTTTAGCAGGCGAGCCTGCTCGTCGCGGTTGGTCAAGTCCATCTGGTGAGCTTTGCCCTGGTGCTTTAGTTCAAGCTCGTTGATACGAGCAAGGCGCTGCCATGTCTCTGTCAGCACGGAGTCTAGTTTGACTGCACGATAGCTTGTGAAACTGTCGTACCTCGCTGGACCTGGCCTTCTTCATCTTGTTGATGTCTTGCTTGGGTTAAGCAACCTCTGGGGGCGCCAATGATGAATAGCAAAGATGCAGATGGTAGCGAATGTTAGGAACTCAAAATATGTGAATGATATCTCGAGGCGAGCGTCATGGACGTTGGCGGAGGTTAAGGTGGGATGGATGCAACGACAGTTCCAGTCGTGTTTTGGATCAAGTAAACATGGTGCTAAATTGGGTTAGCCCAAGAGCGCTTAGCTACCGTCACGTGCAGCTGTCTCATCCAATCGACGCCGTCCCCCACCTTCTCATGGCTCGCGTTGGAGACAGCTTAGGTAAGGTGCTCGGCCACTTCCAGATTGAGAGGCCACCTCAGCTTCACCTCATAGCTCCGTGACCTATCCTAGCGTCAAGGTGGTAGCTTAGACAGTCTGCTACGGAGTACTTTGACATAATTCATCTCGAGGCCAATTGGCCCTTTTCTTCTATTTCATTCAACCGCAACCGGACCTGCTCAAACTATAGTCACGATGCGTCTCCTTTCGTCACTCCTTTCCCTCGCCCTCCTCGCGACGGGCGCCGTCGCAGCTAAGAAGTCGACCACCGAACGATTCAACGAATTTCACGCCAAGCAGACCTCCGCGCCGCTCAAGCTCAGAGATTCTTCGTACAAGTCCCTGACTGCCACACCCCGCGACTACAGTGTCGCCGTTCTTCTGACGGCCGCTGACGCACGATTCGCTTGCCAACTCTGCCGCGAGTTCCAACCCGAGTGGGATCTTGTCGGCAAGAGCTGGACTAAGGGTGACAAGGCCGGTGATTCGCGTCTGATTTTCGGCACGCTGGATTTCACCGATGGCAGAGATGTCTTCATGCAGGTTGGTATACTAGAAAGAAGCGGCATGGCTTTAACGATCTCCAGGGGTTTGATCTAACATTGTGCAGCTTGGCCTCCAAACCGCCCCTGTCCTCTTGCTCTTCCAGCCTACCCACGGCCCCCATGCCGTCGCAAAGCAGGACCCTTTGCGATACGACTTCACCAACGGGTGAGCAACATTGGCTTTTCGTGTCCTATGAGCATATAATAACCAAGAATCATTAGGCCCGCGACTGCCGAACAAGTCCAGATATGGCTTGCTCGACATCTGCCCGGCCGACCTCATCCTCCCGTGAAGCGACCCATCAACTGGATGCGATGGATTTCCAGTATCACCATCGTTCTCGGAGGTGGAACTGCACTCATAACTGCAACTCCTTACATCTTGCCCATCCTCCAGAACCGAAACCTCTGGGCTTCCATCAGCCTCATCTCGATCCTGCTATTCACCAGCGGACACATGTTCAACCACATCCGCAAGGTTCCTTACGTCGCTGGCGACGGACGTGGTGGAATCACCTACGTCGCACCTGGTTTCCAGCAGCAGTTTGGCCTGGAGACCCAGATTGTAGCCGCGTTGTGTAAGTCCATGCTTCGAAATCATGGTGGTATCATGGTGCTAACATCTTCTGTCAGACGGTGTCTTGTCGTTCTGCGCTATCTCCCTGGCGATCAAGGTCCCCCGCATCGCCGATGCCAAGACTCAACAGGTCGCTGTTATCGCATGGGGCGGTGTCCTGTTCCTTGTCTACAGCTTCCTTCTCAGCGTGTTCCGCGTCAAGAATGGAGGATACCCGTTCTCCCTGCCGCCTTTCATGTAAAGGGGTCATTAAAGGTGGACCAGAGCCTGTCTGTGGCTACTCAAAACAGATCGGGGTGTGTTGATATGGTTGACGTGTGTGGAGCAAGGTCGACGCTTAATCAACAAGGGCTGACTCTGCTCGATCCCCATGCAGTGGGAGGAAGGGGATGAGTAAATCAAAACATGCATGGTGTACAATATTGCCAGTTAGGCGTTTCCCTTAGACGGTTCAAATGTAGCATGACAACAAGGATGTTTTTTCAGTATCTTGATCAAGTTACGTATCTCAAGCCGCATTTGGCGATACCAAATTCGAGCTAAGGAGACAGGTGAGGTGAGTGACCCGACAGCGTAACAAGTGGCTTACATGAGATGAACACGACTTCACAGCTTCCTAGCAAGCTTCATCACACATCTAAACGGGAATCACTTGGGCACCATGGCATGTTTTAAAACTCGAGTTCTTTATTGGAGAACAAAAGGATGAATCCCGGTACTTTCAGGGGCTGCTTATAACCAGCAAATGCGTGATGCCCTCGTCAGATTTGAGTCGCCCCCCCTTCCTTTGCATCAATAAAGACCAAACGAGGAAGCCAACCATTTGACGCCCCACCAATGATCTACCGTCTTCCGCTCGCCTCCGGCCTCGTCACCACGCCTCTTTTTTAGGGTAGAGCAATTTATGCCCTCGACATGACACCCCAGGCACGGATGATGTTGTCGGTGTAACCGGCGAACAGAGTCTGGCCATCAGCAGACCAGGCCAAGCTGACACACTCGGGCTCCCGGCTCTTCTTGCCAGCATCGGGGAACTCGGGCTTGAGCTCATCAACCTTGCTCTTCTTCTCGAGGTCGAAGATGATGATGCTGCTGGCGGTAGCAGCGCAGAGCCAGTATCGGTTGGGGGAGAAGACGAGAGCGTGGATCTCATCGTTGGCGTTGAGGGAGTAAAGGTGCTTGGACTCGTTGAGGTCCCAGAGCATGGTGGTGCCGTCCTTGCCACCGGAGGCGCAGAGGGAGCCGTCGGGAGAGATGGTGACGGTGTTGATGTAGCCAGTGTGGCCAATGTGGTCGGTCTGGAGCTTGCAGGTGGAGAGCTCCCAAACCTATAAAGCTTGTTAGACTCATGAGATGATACGGGATGCATCGAATAGTGAAAATAGGGCTTGATAAGCTGAATCAGGGCAATGGTGAAATAGTGGTCTCATGGCCTGCGGAAGCAGGCTCTGAAGTAGCAAATACTTGGGTTGCAAACATCATGTGGATTGGGTGTGTGGAGAGTGCTTGAGCAGCACGTGCGTGGCTGTTACTGACCTTGACGAGCTTGTCCCAACCGCTGGAGACGATGACGGGGTTCTGGGGGTTGGGGCTGAAGCGGACGCAAGAAACCCACTCGGTGTGGCCCTTCTCGGAGATGGTGTACTTGCAGTCACCGAGGGTGTTCCAGAGCTTGATGGTTCGGTCGCGGGAGCCGGAGACGATCTGGCGGTTGTCGGCCGAGAAGCTGACGGAGAGGACGTCGTTGGTGTGGCCAACGAATCGTCGGGTGGTGGTGCCAGTGGCAAGCTCCCACAGACGCAGAGTCTTGTCCCAAGAGGCAGACAGAGCGTAGGCGCCATCGGAGGAGATGACCTAAATCCAACAAATATCAGCCCAAGTTCTCGCTTCTTCCTCCTCGCCAAGATGCTGTTGGGCGTGGCGGGGCACGAGGTGAACGTACACAGTCGGAGACGATGTGGGAGTGGCCGTGAAGAGATCGCTTGGGGTAACCGTATTGGGTCTCATCGCGGGTGAGGTTCCAGATGATCAGAGTCTTGTCTCGGGAGCCAGACAAGAGCATGTTGGGGCTGGAGTGCAATCAGTCAGTTGATGGAGTCAAGACGTGTAGAGCTCCATGTCGAACGTACTTCTCCATGGAGGTAGCCAAGCTGGTGACCCAGCCATTCTGCAAAAGTCAGCTTCCTCTTCTTCTTCATCCAGAAAACTCATCGCCTTCCGCGACGCCGACCAGAAGCATGTTGACGGGGAGCATCGTGGCCAACCACAGTCGCGATGCAGCAGTCGGCAGCAGAAGGAGGAGTTGAAAAGGTTCGACGTACGTGGCCCTCGAGAGTGCCCTTGAGGATCAATTGTTCGGCCATTGTTGCGGTGACGAGGCGATGCAGAGGATCAGGGTGCGTGAGGGAGAAGAAAGAGAGAAGTCAAGGGCTGCTCTGCAAATCGTAGGCCTGGTCGGATCTTGGAAGGCTTCGCCGACAGAATTTGGGATTTTTTGTGTGGGTTAAAAATTAGGGCCGCACGTTCGGGCTCCGCTTTGAATTGAAGCGTGCCCGGTGCTCGTGCAAGCAGCGGGTACGTACCACTCATTGTGCGGGGCTCGAAAACTGAGCCACATTTAGGAGCCACGAGCACAAGCCACAGGCTACAGCCTCATTCCAGGTGCAACGACTCAGAAACAGCACACACTCAAGATCTCGTTACATCGCACGAAGTATCCTGAACAGCTCAGCTCTCGGCTCTCATCTGGTTCATCGTTAGTGGCAGTTAAACTATGAGTTGAGTCAGGGTTTTACCTTTCAAAATTGGGAAGGAAGCACGTACACCAAACTCCGTTCAACCTCCACACGCGATCACATTTCACCCAGAGACGGAAACCCATGCTCAGGTTGCTGTTATTGTGATAGGAGGCTCACTTGCGGCCATATTGGCATCTATATCCATATTAGGTCTATCCCTCACCAGGATCCAAATAGCAAGGCCTTTAACACCATACGCCACCCATCCCAAACCACTTATTCATGGGGTATCATGTAAACCATCATTTCCAACGGATGCTTGGTCGACATTTCACAACGCCTTTTTGCTCGCCAGGGCAGCCGACCGTTTTCCTGCCCTGGGAACCTCTTTGCGTGAGAAGAGAGCCTCGCCGTTGACAATCATGCTGTGGTCCGAAACCTCCATCTGATCAGTATGTTCGCCCTGACCTTCTGCGGCCATGAACCGCTTCATTGTCGATTCCCAGAGACGAAATCGCTCTTTCCCGTGAACATCGCGCTCCACCAGAAGCTTGACTTCCTTTTGTTTTCGCATCTTGGATGCTCGTACCAGACGGCGGAGGGCATCTTCACCCTGCTGAGCCGTTCTTGCGGCGTCTTCCCGGATCCTCTTAGGATCGCGAATGTTGGAGTCCTCCTGTGGTGTAAACTTATATGTGTGTTTGCTAGGGAAATCTGGGAACGAAGTTGGGACGTATTCTTTCTCGTCTTTGTCTGGCTGCCCGCTCAGTTCTTCGCCCAGGAGCGGCAGTGTTGTGTAGGCGTCTTGATCTTCGGGAAGCACGTCGGCGAAGCTGGGCACGATTTGCTTTTTTGTTATGGGTGGTCTCAGGTGAGGCTTTAGTGATGAAATACTAATGTTGTGCCGTCGTAGAGCGTGTTCGAAGTCGGTTGCGACGGGATGTTCGCGACGTGCAGCCAGGGCTAGACTTTTGGCGGCATCGATCATGCCCTCGAGATCTGGTAAAGGCGCGTCAGCGGGGAGTCACATACGATGACTCTTTGCGTATACTAACATGTTTCCACCATTCCAGTGAAGCTCTCCAGTGCCTCGGGGCTTGCTGAGTCAAACCCGTCATGCTTGAGAACCATTGCGATTGAGCGTTGAATCCCAGCTCTGGCCTGGTAGTGCGGGTTCGGTATCAAGGATTCGATTGCTCGTGGCCGCGTCTCGTCGGAAATTGTGTCTTCATTTTTCTCATGCTCAATTCGGGGGCGCTTTGAATCGGGCTGTTGCTCGTCGGCTGGAGAGAGGCTTCGCTTTGGCGTCATCGCGAAGAGCTTGGAACGTGACGGTTTCGACGACGCGCTACGGAGGGTGTGTCTGTAGCTATTCGATGTACGGCGGGAGCATCTCAGTGGACTTTGACCCAGCCTTGACGAATATTCCGGGCAGCGAGTGATGGGCGCAAAGTTGTTAGCGATGATGGATGTGTTTTGGCGATGTCGGGAGGAAGGTTGAAGCTGAAGCTCCATCAAGGATTCGAGCTGGGGAAACTTCGGCTCATTGGCAGGCCGCCGCCCCACATGTCATGTTCACCTGCAGGATGGGTGGGACATTGGATCACCTTTCGAGGTACGGATACTCACACTTACTATTATTCCATGAGGTCCTAATGTGATTCAACAATGGGAATTGCAACTTGAGCATGCATTTGGGCGCAAACTTTATCCCGGGCTCTGAATTCAAATGGTCCTTCAAACATGAAATTCGACTTCAACTAACGTGTGGTGTGGTCCGTAACGCCCGTTACAATGTCCGTGCGATCATCCCTCCTCGCAACCAAGACATCCATGGAGATGATGGATATCAAGAAGGATATCAAGACACGGACGGGAAATCATTGGCGAGAGTAAACTACGTCATATGCGCTACCTGGTGGTCTGCAAAGAGTGCACCCTGGCGCGAGCACCCATCGTCATTGTCTGGTAAAGACATCCATGCAGGGAGGGTCTAATAACTTCCAGAAAATAATGATTCTCCAGGGTAAACCGCCAAGGCTCGCATTGCATGCCCTCCTCAACGCTTGACACCTGAGCAAACGAGTCTGGACCGAGTGATCGACGCCGGAGAGGTGCCGCGAAGAGGATCCGAAATTCACAATGTGACCCAACCCACGGTGTCTTATTACCGCCCTCCTGCAGGTCGCCGGGATTGTGATCATCTCAATATGATATTGCGGTGCGAGAGCGGCGTTTTCCGTCGGTTGCTTTGACCGACACTTGAGACAGCCACCGGTGGACGGACTGAACCCTGCATCTTCGGCTTGACATTGGACGTTGGTTGAACCAGCATGACAGGCCGCATGCTCTATGATGTGACAGGCCAGTCAAATCATCAATCTCTTCGGGGGTTAAGAATCGCTCATTTACTCTGTCTAACCGCCTGCGTGTGACGGTCTGAGGAACCCCCGCGTCTACACCCTCTTGGCTTTATTTAGCTTTGTCTTCAGGTACCGCAATCGTACTGGCCCCTCTAGTTCCTTGTTCGAGGGCAGGCAACTTTCATCATTCTCCTCATCCAGGAGCATATAAGTGTGTGGTTGATCACTTCTCTGAACCGCACACCACCACCAAACATCGAAACGACTCCCACTCCAGATATATGAGTCGGCTGCATTGTTGCACCAACCAGCCGACACCAACTGTTGCGTTCCTCAACAGCCCCAACACGATCACCTGAAACTCCTCTGCAACCCGCCTACCCTGCACTGCCAAATACACTTTTTTGAGTTGCATCACGATGCATTTTTGCTCCAACACGACTCTCAGCACCGTCTATCCCCTGCCCTAAAGCCCCCAACATCGCGTCCGCAACTTCTACTAGATTGCGGGCATGTCCGTCTGACCAAGCCCGACACCTTTTTCTCTTGGAATCTTATTACTCTCTTGTTCTTGTTCCTCAGCTATCAGATATACGTTTTTCATTATCATCCTGGGCATCCCTCACCTACACCATGTTTCCCTTTGACCACTCCGCCCTTCCTCAGCTCACAACCCGCAAGGCCTTTCTTGGTGTCGATTTTCAACACGACTTCATAGCTCGGGACGGCGCACTGCCAGTCCCAGAGCCGGAGGGCCTCGTGGATAGAACTGTCAAGTTGGCCAAGGCGTTTCGGGATGTAGGAGATGTCGTCTGGGTCCAGTCGCAGTTTGACGAGACTCGACCTGTTCTCGAGGAGCAAATCATCGTCACAGACAATAAACCTGTGCTGCGTCCCTCCTCGAGGGGTCGACCGAAGCTGCTCCCAGTCGAGGACTTCGACGTGTCTGATCCGCCAGACCCAGAGGCTTTCCTCAGCCACGAAGAAGCCGTGTGTGTCAAGGCCGACACACCCGGCTGTCGCATAGCTGCGGCCGTTGAGGAGGCATCAGAAAAGACGGACATCAAGTTAGCAAAGTCGCACTATTCGGCGTTCCAGGCGACGCAGCTGCTGCGCATATTGCGTGCCAAGATGGTCATGGAGCTTTTCATCAGCGGCTCCCTTACCAATATCGGCGTCTATGCAACTGCGCTCGATGCTGCGGGCCACGGCATGGCCATCACAATCGTTGACGATTGCTGTGGCTATCGGACAGAGTCTAGAAAGACATCGGCGATTGCATCCCTGATCGAACTTACTGGCTGCGAGGTTGCCTCGCACAAGGAGGTCATGGAGAGCCTGCAGCCTAAACCAAAGACCCCCAAGGCGTCGCGCAGCAAGGCATCTTCGCCGGGGTCGAAGCGCCTGGAAACATCACGAAATGTCAAGTCCGGCGTAGACGAGGACTTGCGCCGCAAGAGTCTCACACCAGAAATCGTCAAGAATATGACAGGCCTGCGATTAGCTTCAGATTCGCCAAGCCCCGCAGCGGCTGGGACTCAGCCTCGGAAAAAGGCGTCGACGACAAGCGCAGCTGAACGCCATGACTCAGAAGTCAAACCACCTTCGAAGACCGAGGAATCTAATGGCGCTTCTCAGACCAAAACATCAGATACGAAGGACACAACACAGGTACAAGATGTCGGCGAGGCGGTTGCTATTAAAGGAGACACTGGGAACGTGGATGAGACTAGAGAAGAAGAGCTACCATCCCAGAACACGACCAAAGAAGAAGAGTTACCATCTCAAGATACGACCAAGGACGAAGAGTCACCATCTCAGAGCACGACCAAAGAAGGAGAGCCACCATCTCAGAACACCACCAAAGACGAAGAACAACCCAGTACATCACCACCACCTCAAGTAAATCCCGAAATGGCCCAAACCAAGACTCCGTTGGAAAAAGACGACGGCCATCTCCTGCAGAAGGGTCTCTGTGAGGGAGACACCGACATCATCGAGAACATCCTTCCAGAATCGCTCATCGATGGCATCTTTGACAAGCTACGAGACGAGGTCCAGTGGCAGCGCATGTCGCATCAAGGAGGAGAAGTCCCACGACTGGTCGCCGTTCAAGGCGAGGTTGGTGACGACGGTACTGTCCCAGTTTACCGTCATCCATCCGACGAGTCGCCTCCACTGTTGCCATTCTCTCCAACCGTTCTGGCCATCAAGACCGAGACGGAGAAGCATCTTGGCCACCCCCTGAACCACGTCCTGATCCAGTACTACCGTGACGGAAGCGACTACATCTCTGAGCATAGCGACAAGACCTTGGATATTGTCCATGGCTCTTATATCGCAAATGTCAGCCTGGGTGCTGAGCGAACCATGGTCTTCAGAACAAAGAGACGGGATAAGGACCCATCTCGAGACGAAGCTTCGCCAGCAGACCTGAAGAGGAAGATCCAGCGTGCCAAACTTCCACACAACTCTTTGTGCCGACTGGGCCTGCAGAGCAATATGAAGTGGCTGCACGCCATCCGCCAGGACAAGAGACCAAAGAGCCAGAAGTCTCCAGCCGAGCTGGCCTATGACGGCGGCCGAATTTCTCTGACGTTCCGCCAGATCGGAACGTTTCTGGACCGCGAAGGGACCCTCATCTGGGGCCAGGGTGCGAAGGCCAAGACGAAAGAGGAGGCTCACCCTGTCGTTAACGGCCAGACTGACGAGGCCATCGAGATGCTCAAGGCCTTCGGGACGGAAAACCACGCCACCGAGTTCGACTGGGATGCCCACTATGGCAAGGGATTCGACGTGCTGCATATGAGCAACGCACCACGACTCTTTGCCTGCGGGGATTCAGCAGCCAACATGCGCGTCACCCTCATGCTGGCTGAATACGGCGTGAACTATGCAAAGGGAAGCATCACGGCGGGTCCCGACTCGAGTCCATCCAGTGCCGAAAGCGCCGCCATCAAGTTTACAGACAAGGACAAGTCAACCGTTCAAGGTGACTTGGCTATCATGCTGTATCTCGATGCGCGCTACGGTCTCGGCAAGCCTGGAAGCACCCCACGAGGCCCAAAGGAACTGGCTGTCCAGTTCACTCGCTTCCAGCGTGCAATGTCATTCTTGGATGCCTGGCGTAGCTTGCCTGCGGACAGCGACAGCGGGAAGCGCAACCTTCAGCCCCTGAAGCATGAGCTCGAGGTCTGGGACGGTTTCGCCGCTGAGGCTGAGGGATCCTTCCTTGCTGGACCGGAGCTATCTTTGCCTGACTTTGCTCTCTGGCCTGCCCTGCATTCCATCGTGGAGGAATCGGGGTTGGAAACTCTGGAAGGATTGGATAAACTCAAGGACTACTATGAGAGACTGGTGGCGAGATCTAGCGCAAAGAAGGTCTTGGGTAAGGAGTCGGCGACCCCTCCTCCTCAGACCGCAGAGCCAGATGCCAGCACTTAGCCTCCACAGTCAGGATCCTGTCACTCCAGCCGTGTTTCGTTGTTATTTGGTGGACTTTTGGACTTTGGACATAGTTGTTGAGATCACCTAGCTACTTCGTATTTGATATCCTACATTTTGCTCGAATTGAGACTCGACTCAAGTCACATTGTACTGGATTTTGTGAATTTCTGGGAGAGGGGTGTAAAGGCTGAGTGAGGTGAAGCTAAAAGAAACTACACTCGCGGAGCAGTGGTCTCGGCTCACATACCTATGTTCAATTCAAGTCCTGGTAGAGGCTCGGACAAAGTAGTGGTTCAACTGTACATCTCTA
Organism: Fusarium illudens; assembly: GCA_013623515.1. Classification (NCBI taxonomy): domain Eukaryota; kingdom Fungi; phylum Ascomycota; class Sordariomycetes; order Hypocreales; family Nectriaceae; genus Fusarium; species Fusarium illudens. The sequence goes on from JABFEX010000184.1 coordinate 41,296, forward strand.
TTCGGTCACAACCAAATTAGTTTCAACGGGACTCATAATCCGGCTTGCGGGCCCGTCGTTTTCATCCATATTGATGCTTGCCACGGACACTCTTCAAGATGCATCCCACGGCAGAGGGTATGTGCCAACCCAGTCTGCAACCTCACTCCGCAGTTGCACAATCTCGGACTGCGTCTCGCCGTTGCCGAGATGCTCCATGAAGATCTTTAGCTTGCCTGGGTTCTTCTCACCCTTCTCCTCCGCTGCCTTTCGAGCTGCTTTATCAATCCGGGAGGTGATGGCGACAGCACGATCCACAACATCCGCAACGCGAACAAAGTCATCTTCGTTGAAGCCGCGAGTGGTCATGGCCGGAGTGCCCATGCGGAGGCCACCGGGGACCAACGCTGAGCGATCTCCCGGGACAGTATTCTTGTTGGCAGCAACACCGACCAACTCTAGGACACGTTCAACTCGACTGCCGTCAATGCCCTGGGGCTTAAGGTCGGCCAAGACCAAGTGGTTATCGGTACCTCCGCTGACAAGTGTGTATCCTAGACCACCATTGCCCTTTGGCTCGCTCAATCGCCGGGCAAAGGCCTTCGCGTTCTTCAGAACCTGGGTCTGGTACACCTGGAATTCGGGGGTTTGCGCCTGCTTCAGAGCTACCGCAAGGGCCGTGATGGTGTGGTTGTGAGGGCCACCTTGGTGGCCAGGAAATACAGAGTTATTGATTGGGCCCTCGAGGTCGTAAAGGATATCTTCTTTGGTCTTGGGATTTTGTTTCCGAACGCCTTTCCGGTAGAAGATCAGGGCACCTCGAGGTCCTCGTAAGCTCTTGTGGCTGGTGGTTGTGACGATATCTGCGTAAGAGAAGGGGCCTGGGAGAGCCTTTGCCGCTATTAGGCCGGAGATATGGGCGACATCGGCGAGTAGGTAGGCGTTGACTTTATCGCAGATTTCCCGCATGCGCTGATAGTCGATCAGTCGGCTATAAGCGCTGGCGCCGGCCACGATAATCTTGGGTCGGTAGATGCTTGCCAGTTCCTCAAGCTTGTTGTAATCGATATATCCAGTCGACTCGTCCAGTCGGTACGGCACCGTTTCGAAATATTTTGAAACAGCCGAGATCTTCTTGGTTGGCGTCTGGTAGCCATGGGATAGATGACCACCGTGTGGTAGGTCCAGGCCCATCAATCGATCGTGGGTGTTCAGCAAGGCGGAGTAGACGTAGAGGTTTGCGGGAGCACCGGAGAGAGCTTGAAACCTAGGTTAGCTTAAGGTATCCAACATTCAGACCAGCATGTGTAAATCACCGGTGATAGACGGAAGGAAGAAGTTACCAACCTTGGACGTTGACACCCCATGATTTAGGATCAAGGCCGAATGTTTCGAGAGCGCGCTGTTGACATAGACGTTCGGCTTGGTCAATGAACTCGTTGCCGCCATAGTATCGAGCGCCCGGATAGCCTTCCGAGTATTTGTCTGCCAAGTACATAGGTTAGACTTTGCCAATGTCGATACTGATGCAGGTTTGGAGCCCTACTTTGCATCACACTACCAAGAGCATCGAGGACAGCTTGGGAGGTGAAGTTCTCAGAGGGGATGAGGTTTATGAAGTGCTTCTGGCGATGCTTCTCCTACTCCGTGGATCAGTAAAAAGAGCGAGGGTATCGAATGCCGAAGCAGCATCATGGCGAACCTTTTCGATGATGTCGAAGACGGTGGGGTCAGCCTTGCCAAGGTGGGCTGAGAGCAGCTGTGTAAGGGCACGAGAGCGTTAGACCTCAAAGTCACAGTAATACAATGGCGTTCAATCAATTGGATATGGACAAACCTGCTGCTGGCTCTCCAGAGTCAGGGAGGACGACCGCCGCGTGCACGTTGTTGTAGCCGCAACAGGCCTCACGATGCCGCGCAGGACACGCGAGGTACCTCTCACGCCAGCAAGAGACATGGCGTGGTTGCGATCGGCGGATGACGGGAAAGAGGGTGAGAGAGAGCAAAGGTAATGGAGCGCAATTGAGAGACAAAAGGGGGTATCTTTTCGCACAAGAGGAGAGCCGCTTCGCGAGGCAACAAGACGGTGATTGTCTAGCGGCTCGCTCGCTCAGGACGTCATTGACTGTGACGATGGATGTTAGGACGGGACCTAGAAGGACGAAGGCGGAGGCGGAGGTGGGAGGTGGAGGAGGAGCCGAAACTCACCAACCCGTCCAGTGGTGAGTGCCACTTTGGAAGGAGGCGGCTGCCAGAACGGCTTGAGCTCCGTCAACCAAAGTTACCTGCGGGACAAGTACCCAGCGTATCCGCCTAACTCGAACCCCTGTTGTCACTTTTGAAAGACAATGTCCTGTGCTCAATGGGCTGACAGGTCGCCTGGGCACAGCAGCTTTAGTGGGAAAGCAGGCCTTCGAATTCTAGAGATACCTAGACGCCAGGTACTCATTTAGCAGCACCATCGCCTGTGCCACAGTGCTTGTGGCTGCGTACGGCGCGCACTCCAGAGTGGGCAATTTGAATGAACTGATCCAAGCCGTTGTTGGTTGATCATCTCTTCCTCTCTTTTCAACATGGCTTGATTCTGGACTTCGATGCGCCTACGTAGCTAGGGTTAGGTCATTCTTGCGGGTATATTGTGATCTGGCGATTTGGCGAATAGGTTGCGGCTGCTTGACGGTGCTGTTCATTTTGACTACGTTTCGGGTGGGTAATCTTGTGTGGCACGGATCTCGAAACAGTGCCCGCCGCGTTGATGCAAGTTGTGCTTAACTTGATGCTGTTCTGCCATGTCTCGAGCATTGGCAGGCGTCCAGGGCAAGACAGCGACATTCATGCATGGGCGACGGCACTTTTGTGGAGTGAGAAAGGCACAGCCCGCGTGTGAAAATGAAGCCAACCCGCACAACATTATTTTGAACACCTGTGGTACCGAGGGCGTATTGAGCAACAGCCGTGCTCACGAGAAGATGGCATTGGGGAAAACATCCAAGCATCCGAGCATCATCAATTCCATTTTTCAATGCTACATGCCAGAACCCCCGCCGGTACGACTGTAGAAACCAGAAGGGCGTAAAAAGAGACCCAACCCGTAGACTCCGAATGCAGCCTCCTCTCAAGACCGAAATGTTGTCGTTGTCCACACGGTTTACTCCTCGGCAAGGAGAGCATTTCGCTTGGCCACCGCACGCTCCTGCTTGCGCTCGCGGGCAGCCTTGTTCTTCGCACGCTTGGCATCCATCTCCTCGTGGAGAGCCTTCTCGCGCTGCTTCTCGGCCTTGGCACGGTGAATCTGTTCGTCTTCATGTCAGTAGTCGTCCCTCGTGGTGGCCGCAAGACCGGGCATAATGGGTAACACGTACGTGCTCAACCAGGGCACGCTTGTGCTTGAAGGTGTTACCCTTGCTGCTGTGGTACAGCTCGTGGTAGAGGTGCTTGTCGATCTTGCCGCTGGCACGGTACTTGACCAGAAGACGGCGGAGGACTCGGAGGCGGCGCATCCAGAGGACCTGGCTGGGCATACGGGCATCGGCGGTACCCTTGCGCTTACCGTAACCACGGTGTCGGCCCTCTCGTCGGGCGAGGTTCAGCTCGCGGGCGCGCGATCGGGAGTGCTGGGTGACGGGCTTTCGGATGATGAGGCCATCGGCGACGAGCTTTCGGATGGTCTGGCGAGAGTTGGCGTTGGAGATCTCGCTCTGCTCGTTGGGGTCGAGCCAGATCTTGCGCTGGCCGCAGCCAATGACCGCCGAGGCCAGGCGCTTCTGAGTTCGCAGATTGACCCTGCAATGGAGGAAGAAACACGAGTTAGCCACCAGCTCCCTCTGATATCGGTGATGAATTTTGGCTTCGGGTTCGCGGCGACGGCATCAGAAGCATATGCAGTCTGCGCAGCCCTGCTTCCAGCTCCCCCCATATCGCATCCTCGTTGTGCTGATCGATTCGGATAACTCACATCTTGATTGTCGTTAGTGGTGGCCGGTCCTCGATGGATGTTGGATGAAGACTGAGAGGGGTTTGCGAGGCCAGAATTTCTCCTTGGGTTTGTGGGTTCACCTGCGCTAGACCCTTTCAGCTACGCTAAGCGAGGGCTGTTCTGGGTCATGAGTCACCGCCGAGCAGTTCACGTGACCATTTTACTGCCACAGGGCATTCTGGGAAGGTGGGGTGGAAATGCCGCCTCCCCTGACCCAATCAAAATTATTCATGAGCTCAAATTGACTTCATTGTCATGAGGGCGAGCTTGAAGCTCGGAGTATTGTATCCGAAGGGTGCGCAAATACTTGTACTCCTGCTCAGGGCATTGAATGCATAGCTGGAACTATCAGGAAATGTGAACCACTGCATTTAATTTTTCTGCAACACTATCAAGTCTATATGAGAGAACGAGGACACAAAATATGCTTGGTTGTAAGTGAATGAGCGACAAGAGCTCAAAAATGCAGCGTTCTTTGCGAAATTCGAGTAGCGAATGGTGGGGCAGTTTTGATGGGCACAACTGGGCGATCATGAGGACCACGAATTATGGCAACATGGGGCTAATATGCTCATGGATGAATTGGCACTGTTTACAGCGATGTTCCTCAAGGTAAAATAGCAAGGATTCAACAACAGTCAATATGGCCAAAACCGAGTCTCCGGATTCGACAGCGTTGCATCTGATTCATGCCTCTTCATGATGATGGTATAACATATTATGTACCAGAGCATTTCCTCATGGCACACTTGCTCCCAGAGATGTTCATGAGAACGCCTCACTTCCCACATCGACCTTTCCAACACTCCAGATCTCCTTCTCGTCCTCTGCCTCGTCGTTCGACAGGCCAAGTCCTCCTTGCCCTCCCTCCGCTTCACGTCTCTCGCGGGCTTGCGAGCCCAGCCTCATGGCAACACGCTTGAAGTAGTCTCCCATGCTCCTCTTGGTGTTGGCAGGCAGTTCCGCTCCGGACCCAGCCATGAACTTGTCAAAGATGCGGCTCTCCTCGTCCGCCACACTGAACAGCTCCACAAATGCCGCCTCCGCCGCCAGCTTGACGGGGATGACAGGGTCTCTAACGCTTGCAAAGATGGGCTGTGCCAGGAGAGCCACGTGCGGCCGGACCATTTCCATGTCGTTCCGGCTCACCGTGCGAACAACCACCAGCGCAAGTCGACGAGAGTCGGTTGCATTGCCTGGCTGGATGATGGACGCGAGGGCCTCAAAGATTCCCTTGGTGGTCTCATAGGCCTTGGGCGAGTCCGAGAGCAGATACTTGCCTGTAGCCAGGATACAGTTGTCCGCCACAAACACCTATCCATGAGTGTCAGTCAACAGTCGTTCGAACTTGTTCGGTTTCACTTACGTTCTTATTTGTGATGCCCTGACAGAGTAGTTCGGGCAGCTCATCGATCAATGAGTTCTGGAGCAGAGCATCTGGGGATTCAACCAGGACGGAATTCAGAGCAAGCACAGACGAGTGGCTGAGGTGCGAGGTGACCACTCGGTTCTTGAGTAGACCCGAGGCGGCTTCTTCAGGAACGTTCTTGATGAGGGCGCCCAAGAGCTTTGCGTTCGTAATTGTCATGGTATCGTCCCTCTCGTCCGTATCCATGTCGATCAGCGACAAAACGGCCGCCCGTGACGGCTCACCCATGTTGGCACCAGCTTTGCTGATGACTTCATACAGGGCCTTGAGCATCGCAGTCTTGACGCCAGGATCGGCAGTCTTTGATCCAGTGACAAGTTCGGCAATCAGAGGGTCGATACGGGGCGTGTACTTGATCAAGGTGCCCAATGCCTTGGCAGCCCTTGTTCTCAACGTCTCGCTGGAGGTGTCGGCGAGAGACTTGGCAAATGTACGTTGAAGTTGGGGCAAGAAAGGCTTGAGTGCCATTGGCATCTTCTCGAGGAGATTGTTGAGAGTGAGAAGAATGGCCGACTTGACTTCGGTGGCACGTTCTGAAACCACTCGGATGAGGGGACCAGTAATCTGGGTCACGAACGGCTTCAGCGAGGCCTCGCTGGTTCTGTCGACAATGTCGGCGATACCCAGAGCGGCCTGGACTCGTTGATCCGCAGTACCGTTCATCAAGCCTTGCAGGAAGATTGGAAGAACGGCATTGATGCCCTTGGGTAGTTCGAAACCACGCAGGTTCGCTCCGGCGACACCAACACGCTGGAGAGTTTGGCGGGTGGAGATGACAAGCGACTCCATCTCCTCCTTCCGCAGCTTCTTGGTAAACCCGCTGAGTGCTGCCCAAGAAGACTTGACAACATCCGCGTCTCCGTCATCAAATGAGTTGAGCAGTGAGCGGATGATGTCCTGGTTGTACCGGGAGTAATCCACACTGGCAGCGGAGAAGAAGTTGCCCAGATGGCGTGCCGTGGCTGCTCTTCGACGGTGATCGTCGTGCTTGAGGAGTTGTAGAAGGACATTCATGACCGTGTTAAGGCCGTCGTACTCATCAATAGACTGAATAACTGTGTCGAAGGAAGTCGCCAGCTCTTCGCGAAGCTCATCCTCCTTGCAATTGATCTCATTGTCCATAAGCGAATTGATGATATTTGGCAGGCGCCTGTTCATCGCAGGACCAGCAACCTTGGATAGAGAGGCCAAGGCCTTGGCGTCGAAGGCTGAGATGGGAGGTGTTGTGAGTGTGGGGATGAGGTTGGGCAAGATGATATTTGATCGCGTCGTCTCGGTGAGTAGCGTGAGGAGAGCCGACAGCGCATTGTCTGCCTCGTCTTCCGACCGAAGGAGGTTAAGCAGGAAGGGAAGCACTTGATCGACAGCTCGCTTGCCAAAGATCTGTTGCAGAGAGTCGAACGCCTCAGCAGCAGCCTCTCGCACGTCCTCATCCGAGTCCGTAAGTGCTGTGCGAACGACGGAGATGAGTGTCTTCTCATGATCCTCGAGCGCCTCAGGGGAAGCAGATGAGATCAATTCCCTCAGAGCAAGGCAGATACCTTGCTTGGCATCGACGTCGGTCGATGTCTGAAGACCTTCCTCCAAAGTCGGGAGGAGACTTGCCAGAACACCATCTCCTGCCTTGCGGATAAGCTCCCCAAGAGCGTTGCTGGCAATGACCTTGTGCTCCATGTTCGAGCTTCCCAGGCGCCTGATGAGGAGTTGTGTGAGAGTGGGCACAAGCTCCTTGAGAGTTCTCGGGCTGTGCACAAGGACCTTCCAGACCGAAATGGCGGCTGAGCGGACGGCTCCAGCAGTGTCACATCGGCAGACATATAGGGCAGATAGAATCTTGTTGCGCTTTTCCTCTCCGAGGGTTTCCCTGAGAGAAGCGCTAGCTTCTTTGGCGTTCTCATCAATTTCCTCATCGTCATCTGTGCCAGCCTTGATACCCGTAAGGTTGAATAGAAGGTCACCCACAAGTTCAACCGAGCTCAGTCGGATTCTGTAGCTGTCATCTGCAAGACCCCGCTCGAGCTCTGGGAGCAGGAGATCCACGGCGCGCACCGCAAAGTTCTTCACCAGCAACCGACCGGCACGGAGAGCAGTCTCACGGATGGACTCAACGTCGTCAGCGAGACCCGCAAGAATAGGTGGAACGATACGGCCGAGGTAGGACGAGAAACTGTTGCCAAAGCAGACGGGGAGGAAAATGAAGAGAGACATGAAACCTTCGCGAACGGCAGGCTTCGAGGACTCGACATTTTGAAGAATAGTTGGGAGAGTTTCCTCCAGCCTCGAGGTTCCCAATCCAGCGAGAACCTCACTGAGAGCCTGCGCAGATCCCAGTCGGTCGCCGGCGCCAGTATCGGACTTGAGTGTTTGCATCAGGCCGGGGATGAGATCGGGGAGGGTATCCTCGCCGAGCTTCTCGACCAGCGAACCGAGTGCCCTGGATGCTGTAGCTCGGGTAGTGGGAACTGGGTCGACGACAGCAGCCTTGAGGCCAGCCACCAACACAGGTAGGTGCATGACGACGTCCTTCTTCTCGGTCAAATGAGCAAGACTGCCAATGACCTGAGCTGCCTTGCGCTTGGTGTTGGAACGGTCGCCCAGGCCACGCTGCAAGATACGAGTGACCAATGCAAGGGACGGTGCATCAAGGTAGTGGACGAACTGGACCTTGATGAGGGAATCGAGAGCCTCATCGGTGTACTTGGTAGGGTCGCTGAGCGCCTTGAGGATGATGTCGACCAAGCTCTTGATTTCCGGGTTGGTGATGACTTCACCGAATCTCTTCAAGCTTCGGTTCGCCGCGGACCTGACTTCCTTGTGACTGTCATTCAACACACCAGTGAGAGGAGGAATGATGTCGGGCAGACTGTTGGCGAGTTGCTGAGGATCAAGGTAGGCCATGGCACCAAGAAGATCGCAGGCGCCCTTCTTACTCCTCCATTGCTGTTCCTCGAGTCCTTCCAAGAGAGTCGGCATGATTTGCTTGACACCATAAGAACTCAACTTCCCGAAGCACGCCTTTGCTGCCGCCAAACAAGCATCTCTGACATTCGCGTTGCTGTCACCGAAGCCTGTCAACAACTGGGGCACAACCTGAATGACGTATGGCTCAAATATACGTCCCAGTAGAGTTGACATAAGCTCGTATGCTAACAATGCAGCCTCGCGCTGATTCGCCTCCTTCTTGTTCTCCATCGCATCAGTGAGGGTCGAAAGAATGCGATATTCCCGAAGGGCTGAGACCCCCCTGCCCATTACAAGGCCAGCCAAGCCATACGCAGAACCGCGCTGAACGGCGTACTTCTTGGAGCTGAGGAGTTGCTCCATGATTTGCCCAAAGTACTTGGATGACTGATCTGGGCAGGCCCGGATGAGGGGAGGCAGACACTCGGCGATGGCATATTGCACGGTCTCAGAGGGCGTACTCAAAGTTGCCACGAGCCGGTCAATAACGGTTGGGATTTTGGGATCGCCAGGAGTCAGATGGCGAGCCAATGCGCCGTACATGATGATGACAGCCTCATTGACGCGATCGGCTGCGTCGCTGTTCTTGTCTGGCTGCTCTAGGGTTTGCTCAAACTTCGCCATGAGATGATCGAGAATTCCTTTGCCATGGATCTCGATGGCATGGTTCGAGGCATCCAGCATCTCACTTCGAACCGAGTCGTTCTTATCTCCCAGAGGGCCGTTGTCAACCAAGAAGTCGAAGAAGGCATCCAGCTGATCAGCCTTGATGATTGGAGCAAGCTCCTTGAAAGCGGTCGCGATACCATGTCTACCCTCCCAAGGGTCAGACAGATCCATCTTCTTCGGCATTCCAAACTCGTCGAGTTGTTGAACTCGGGGCTTTGCAAGCTCCTCGTAGGCGGATTCCAATTGCGCGATCACAGCCTCCAGGGACTCGTTATGTAGACCCGCGGCTTCGGACATGGAACGGGCAGCAGCGCGACGCAGCTGAGCATCCTTGCTCTCAACGAAGGGCAACATCTTGAGTGGTACCTCGGCTGTGACCTCGAAACCACTCTCTTCCCAGATCTCGCGACCCAGATCTTGGTTTTCGTCCTCATCGTCGTGGGAGGCGAGCCAAATCTCATCAGAGTATTCAAGCTCACTCATGTCAACCTCCGCACTGATAGATTGCAAGACGGTTGATCGGACGCTAGTTTGGGGCACCAGTGCGCCCTTTGCTAGGACGATCATCTCTTCGCGGTTCATGTTTGGGGCAATGCATCGACACATGTCGGCAAAACAGTCCTTGATGAGCTTGTAATGCTGCGCATAGGCCTGCATGGAGCTGATGAGAACTGATAGGAGCTCAGCTCGGGGGACGGCTTCGTCAACGCAAACGTCTGTGTGGAATGACAGGAACTCAATAGCCAGAACAAGCTGGGCATCTCCGTCATCGGCCGTGCTGCCAATTCCTCCTTTGCGAAGGACATCCAAAACAAGTGGCAAGGCATAGATGAGCGACACGGGGTCGAATGGTCGTTGCTCGCCAGCGAATCGCAAACGATACAGCACCCTCGTAACCAGGTCCTCGAGAGATTCTTCCTGGTAGTTTTCTGCCAGTGACACGCCCCGAAGTCTCAAGGCTGCCACTCCGATAAAAGGTCTCATCGAGCCGAGTCGCTCAGAGACCTTTTCTGAGCAAGTGATGTATGCCAGGGGTGCTACATCACCAGTGATCATGTTGGCACCTGCATCCATGATACCAATGAGCAGTGAAACCGCAGTGCCGAGCCATTGGGTTGCATCCGTCGGAGGACCGGTTGCGAGGCTTTTGATGATGCCAATACCACGTAAGAGCCGTGCCTCAACCTCGCGGAGCGATTGCCTGATCTGGCTCTCCTTCTTGAGCTGCGCATGGACCTTGGCAGATTCCTCCGCAGTGAGCTTCTTCTGCTGACCCTTCTTCTTGTCGAGCTGGCTTCGGAGTTCTTCTTCCCATTTGAGGATATCGTAATCCTTGTTGTTCTTGTTCACGACTTGCTGGGCCTTCTTGGCAAGCACATCGACAAAGCATGTGCCCTCGGCTGTTCTAAAGATAGCCGCTTCAACAGGGCCGACATCCTGGAGCTGTTCGATGGCAAGATCTCGACTGATGACCTCTAGCAGGCGTGGAATAATCGTGTCAGGTGCAACAAAGGCCAGATCGGCTGCCGCGTTGTATGCAGCTTTCTTGACAACGTCCGACTGCGAGTTTTGGTTAGACTTTCAACGGTAACTTAGGGATGGCACTATCAAACCTTTTGGTCAAAAGAAGTCTTGCTCTCGATTTCCCCCAGAAGTTCACTATGGTACTTCCGAACAAGATCTCCGGGATCCAGTTCCATCCGAAGACACAGGTCAATCCAGTTCGCTCTTGGGATCAACTCTGAGCGCGCTAGCACTAAGAGACTGTTTGCCTGAGACTCAAGGTCCTCGTTGGCAATACTGTGACCGGACTTCTCCAACTCCTTCGGAGTCAAGCAAATGGACTTGACAACCTGGACCAAGTTGTGAGGATCAATAGAATGATCCTTGTCACGAGAGCCAGAGTGTTCTAGATGATCCCAGAGACCGTTGATGATAAACGCCGAGACCCACTTCGGGTTTTCCACGTAGAGACTGGAAAGGGCCCTGGAGGTCTCTTGTTGGATTGACGGAGGAACGTTGTGAGCGGTGATTTGATGAATGATGGCCTCAGACCAGGCAAGCGCGACTTGGCTGTCAACATCTTGTTCCAGGCTCTGGAAGATCGAGCTCAAAGCACGCGTAAACCACCTGATATCCTCTTCAGCCGTAACCTTGGAGTAGATCCGATGATTGAGCAGGAATGAAGGTTTGGGATCCAGAGAGAGCGAGTGCCTAACCACGGAAGCCTTGGTCAAGGCCGAATCGGCAGGCGAATCAGGGAACAGCCGTCGGACATGAGGAGTCACGGCTGTTAGAATGTAAGCGCCGACAATGAGGCCATTCTGTGCGGCTGTGGCCGCATTCGCAGTCGCCTCGTTGAAGGTTGCGATTATCTTTGGTATCACAGCCTCAACAAACGCAGACATTCCAGGAGATGCGGATTGTGCTTCGGCAAGGGTTTGCAAGATATAACCCACGCGGAGGAGCCAGCATTTTCGAGAAGGAGCCTTCTTATCCGCCAGGCCTTTGGCGATGAGATCCAGGGCGGCCTTGGGAATCTCTCCCTCGTTATCAAGAATGAAAGCTACAGCCCTTGCCAGAGCTGTGGTCTCTGCTGCCAATGCACCCTCATTTCCTTCTTTGCCGGCGATAACGGACACAGCATTGACGACTTTATCGGCACTTGACTTGGAGAGGGGTGAAACTTCAAGCATTTGTGCATGTAGTATGCGGTGATCGGGGGATGCGAGCTTCCCCGACTTTAGGGGGGTCGCGAGCTCATTGATGACCTTCTCTAAGGATTCGTCATCATTGCACTTGTTGACCAGGGCGCGGAAAGCACCCAAAGCGCCAGCGCGAATGGCTGCATTGGTTGACTTGATGTTCGACAAGAGGGGCTTGAGCAGCTTCTGCTCGAGCACCTTGGAGAGGTCGAAGCTCTCGGGCAGACAACGAACAAGCGGTGTAAGAACCCCGCCAAGGATGACCTCGGGAGCGCGTAGAAGGCCTTTTTCGAGTGCCGGAACAAGCTCCCTTGAAACCTCGTCAAGTGTTGCAAAGGAGGTGAAGAAGTCGGCAAATCCCAGAATCAAGTGCTCCGAAACGGCAGTACGAGAGCCAATGAGCTCCCTTGAAAAGAACTCGTAATACTTGGGCTTTAGAGAATTGAGAACAGGCCGAAGGTGCTCTTTCCGAGCAGAGACCCCGGCAATAACACCCAGCAAGATGGCATTCCTTGGGGTGGACTGAGCTCCCTTGGTAGATAAAACATTGACAGCATTGGACAGCCGTTTCTCACTGGATTCAGGGTTAGACAGAAGCTTTCTCAAGCCTCTTCTTGTCACGATGACAGCAGAGTGAGCAACCGATTTCCTGGAAACCAGCTGGTGACACTTGTCCAAGGCATCGGCGTCGGTCAGGAGGATATCTGTGGCAAATTGGTCCCACAGTGAGGCATCGAGGTGCTGCATGAGCAGACTACACCATTCGACCAAGACGAACGCGCTTGTAGGAGCAATGCCATGCTTCTGGCTTTCCTTACGGATGGCGGCGATGAGTGGGGAGATTGTCTTGGAGTCGACACCGGCCGAGACCAGGGCAACAAGGCATCGTTGAACAGAAAGACGAGACTCTCTGTCGGCGTAGAAGGCATGTGTACCAAAGAACAGCTGGAGAAGACGCGGGGCCGAGGAGGTGTCGAGGGCTGCAGAAGAAGGGTTAGTTGGCTGATGGGATCTTGTCACACGACAGGACCGGGCTTGCGCACATTTCTGGGTGAATCGCTCTTCGATTGTGCGCAGTTGAGCTATTCGGATCGCGGTCGAGGACGAAGCGAGGGCCTTTTTGACGGCGGCAATGTCCAGGCCAGGCGAGGCGCCAGAGTCGGAGGAGTCAACTTTAGACATTCTGGAGATCGGAGACGGAAGTGGGCGTCTGCAGTGATGAACTCATCTGGGGCTACCAGAGCTCGCAAACGCCAGACTTGAGGCGTAGATCCTCGTTCGAGGGAGGAGGAAAGGGGGTTGTCGTGGAAATTCGGCGATGGTATTATTGGTGGTGTTTTTGGATTTTTCGGGCACCAAATTGGTCGGAGTGAGGATGGAAATATCGAGATGGACTGACCCCACGTTGACCAGACGTGTCCAGCAGCACCAGTTTGGAACTTACCTTACCTAACCGGGGGGGCATAACTACTAGAGCTCAATGCTTGCCCGGTTTTAGTGGGGTTAGGAGCCCTGAAGGCGCCCGCGCCTGCCCGACGACGGGACGCAGGCCCAGTCGCTGCCCGTCAACTCCCCGCCATTTGATACATCAGAGGGCAGCAGAGTCAATGGCCTGGAATTGACCCATACCGGCCCGAGCAGTTTACTTCACAGACCGGCGGGAGAAACGGTCAAGCTGCAGCTGCGCATTGAAGACTGGAGATCAGGCCGATGAGCACCGTTTGCTCAAATTTTAAGATCGCACCGTCGTTCTGATCTCTTTCCCTCTTACTCCTTGCCTGAGAGCCTGAACAGCAACTCGAGGTCCACCGATCAAAAGCCCTTGGTTGCGTCACAACCTCTCCACCAACCTACTTTACTCTCGCACCCTTTCTTCAGCCTGCCCGTCTGAACTTGAACCCCGGATCTTCGATCCTGCAAGCCGTGAAGAAAAGGACCCTCTGATGCTACTCGGCTATTCGTTTACTCTGCAACCTGTCACGAGACATCCATACTAGGGCATCTTTTCTCATTTTCCCTTGATTGGGGCCGCCTACTCGCCACTCTTTCTCTCCCCCCTCAGGCGCCACCCATCATGGCTGGCGCAAAGAAGAAGAAGAAGCCTGCCGCTAACCCGGCCCGCGGCTTTGCGACCACCTCTATCGCTTCCAAGCCCAGACCAGAAGTCTCCGAGCCTGATTCGAAGGCCACGAGCTCTCCTGCCAAGGGCCAAGGTGCCCCTCCATCGACGACGCAGAAAGATGCCCCACCATCGTCGAGTGCGACTCCTGGCGACGCGACCGCCAGCGCTGCTACCCAGGACAAGCCGCTGAGCCCTGAAGAGTTTGAGAGGCAATTGGAGGAATCCGAGCTGCAGCTTCTCGTTGAAAAACATGCCAGCAAAACGAAGAGGGACGCCCAGCGCCAGCGGTCTCGGCTGGATACCGACCGTCGCCTCCTCCGTGGTCAGGCGGACTCGGTGAATAGCTTCAAGTGGTTGCCTCAGGAGCTGATGGACCACATACTCGACTTGATTCAGGCTGAAAGTCGCTTCTCTGCCTCGAGCCTGACTTCGTCCGACAATGGTGGTGCTGGCAAGATGCCTCCCGAGGAAGATACGATCGCTCGGCTTTGGACATTGCAACAAACCCTCTCCACCGCCGAATTTCCCACTGAGCGTGTTGCAGCCGCGATACGTTACATACTGGATATCTCCCCAAATGTATCACCCACAAACAGAGACTCAATCTGGGGACTCGAGGAAGCTCTAGATTGGCTGGCTCGGGAATGCCCCCTTGACGAGTTGCCCTCCTACGAGCCCAAGTCAAAGCCCGCCATTCGGAGCACCACTGGTTTGTTCTTGGCCCTTCAAGCATCTGCCGCGTTCTGACTGTGAATCTGGCATAGATACCCCCCAGGAAAGTCCGGTCCCCACGCGATCAAGTACTCCTCGTCATTTCGAGTCAAGGAACGGCCGGAAGAATAAAACTGCTGGGGGCAAAGGCCGACCCATCAAAGCCTCCTCGGCAGCTAAGAAGATGATTGTGACTTGTGATAGTGACATCGAGCCAGACGAGCTTGTCCCCAAGTATCTGGAGACCAAGGCCAAGCTTCTGGAGCTCGAGCGTGGCTGCAACCGGTTGAACAAGTCGCAAGCCGCCGATACTGACGAGGAGATTGCTGTCGCAAAACTCGAAGCGAAGATCAGGAAGATTGAGTCCGATGTGCTGTTCGACAAGTACGAAGCCGAGCAACTGTGGAAATCTCAAAGGATCAGCTTGGAGAAGCAGCTCGCAACTGCAAAGAAGGAGGCCCAGGCTGAAACCCAGACTGAGGTGGCGTCAACCCCGGAGGAACCTATGCCAGAAAAGACAGATGAGGACGATATTAACGATGAGGCTAATCGGATCGCCGCCGAAATTTTGGCCGAGGCAAACGATGAAGACGACGACGACGACATAGGTGGACTATTTGCCTCCTTACCCCAGAACGAAGTCGACGCAAACACAGGAGAGAGTCGCACTGTTGTACATTCAGCCGATGGATCCAAGATTGTTGTCCGTGACTTTGGAAAGTGGACAGGAGTCAGTCCCAGGAGGGCTTTGGAGGAGGCCTGCCGCTCAAGGTAAAGTTCAGCATGGTTCTTGTTCCGAAGGTGAATCCTTTTGCTTACTGTGAAACACAGAGATGCAGCGGCGAGAGTCTCGTACATAATAGTATCGGATGCGACTTTTGCGAATCGTCACTCATTGGATATTTTCTGGACGAAAGCTCAAGAATTGCCACTCCCAGCGACCTCGTCTGATGTTGAGATCATTGCTGATCCTTTGCACTTCACCTTTACCATGACCGGCATGGCAACACCAGACTCGAAACAATCCGAGGCTTACGTTTCCACGGCAGCTCTGTTCTACACCTTTAGCGGGAACGTTAAAGAAGAGAAAGTCGGCCTAAGGCTCCCACATGTGTGGAAAGATGTTTGGACTGAGCTTGCTGAAGCCAGGAAAGCCCAGATCGATGAGCAAGACAGAACTGTGGTGAAAGACCTGAGGGCATTGGTTCGTCAACGGCACGACCAAGAGCTTGAAGACGGCGTTATAATCCAGGGAGCGTTTAGGGGGAGGGGTAGCAAAACTCTCAACGACTCTGGCGACGATGCTGGCCAAGATCGTGCCAGGCAGAGCACCGCCAACGGAGAGTACTACCAAAGGATCTGGGCGGAGAAGTCCAGCACCCGCAAGTTCCAAACGATGCTGGTGAGTGAGGTGGTGAGCTTTTAATGCCAGCGGAAACTGACGAGTAAATAGCAATCCCGAATGCAGCTTCCCATGTGGCACTTCAGGCAGCAAGTATTGGACACTGTCGATGGGAATCAGGTTGTCATTGTTTGCGGCGAGACTGGCTGGTACAGTACCTTTCCTCCCACAGTCCGTGAATACCATCAGCTCACCATCATATAGCGGAAAAAGCACTCAGGTCCCATCTTTCTTGTTGGAACATCAGCTATCGCAAGGAAAGCCTTGTAAAGTGTACTGCACAGAGCCTCGGCGTATTTCTGCAATCTCCCTTGCTCGCCGCGTGAGCGAAGAGCTTGGTGAAAACAGAAGTGACCTTGGAACTAACCGGTCCCTGGTTGGCTATTCGATTCGATTAGAGGCCAACACCTCAAGAGAAACAAGACTGGTGTACGCGACAACTGGTATCGTGATGCGGATGCTTGAAGGCTCAAACGACCTCCAGGAGGTAACACATTTGGTGCTTGATGAAGTTCACGAACGAACGATTGACAGCGACTTCCTCTTGATTGTTTTGAAGAAGCTTCTTAAGCGTCGGCAGGATCTGAAGGTTGTTCTGATGTCGGCAACGGTTGACGCTGAGCGTTTTTCGGCGTACCTAGATGGAGCGCCCGTTCTCAATGTCCCTGGACGAACCTTTCCGGTGCAGGTTCGCTACCTCGAAGATGTTATCGAACTTACTGGGTACACACCGGCGGACTCCCAGCCTGACAAGATGGTTGACCTCGACGACGACCTCGCTGAGAGTGAAGGGGAGAACCCAAAGAGTGATGTCTCGAAGAGCCTGGCAGGGTATTCGTCTAGAACACGATCGACCCTGGCCCAAATCGACGAGTATCGCATCGAGTTCGACCTGGTTGCTCAGTTGATAGCCCACATTGCAGTTGACGACCATCTCCAAGACTACAGCAAAGCAATCTTGGTATTCCTGCCAGGTATTGCAGAGATCCGTACACTCAACGACATACTACTCGGAGATCCACGGTTCGCCAAAGACTGGCTCGTCTATCCTCTCCACTCAAGCATTGCCACAGAGGACCAAGAATCGGCCTTCTTGATCCCACCTCCTGGCATGCGCAAGATTGTCCTTGCCACCAATATTGCCGAGACGGGTATCACTATTCCCGATGTCACCTGCGTGATCGACACCGGCAAGCATCGAGAGATGCGGTTCGACGAGAGACGGCAGTTGTCACGCCTCATAGATACCTTCATCTCACGGGCCAATGCCAAGCAAAGGCGTGGGCGAGCCGGTCGAGTCCAAGAAGGACTCTGTTTCCACATGTTTACCAAGTATCGTCACGACAATGTGATGAGCGACCAGCAGACCCCCGAAATGCTCCGTCTCTCTTTGCAAGACCTGGCGATCCGAGTTAAGATTTGCAAGATTGGAGGGATTGAGGAGACCCTGGGTGATGCCCTAGATCCCCCGTCTGCGAAGAACATGCGTCGCGCCATTGACGCCCTCGTAGACGTTCGTGCGCTGACGCAAGCCGAGGAACTGACACCGCTTGGACACCAACTGGCCAGGCTACCTCTGGATGTTTTCTTGGGAAAACTCATTCTACTCGGAGTCATCTTTAAGTGTCTGGATATGGCCATTACTGTGGCCGCTATACTCTCTTCCAAGTCACCCTTCTCGGCACCGTTTGGCCAGCGAACACAGGCAGATAACGCCCGCATGGCTTTCAGAAGAGGCGACTCAGATTTACTCACCATATATAACGCATACTTGGCGTGGAAGCGAGTGTGTCAGTCCGCCGCCGGTGGCGGAAAGGAGTTTCAATTCTGTCGAAAGAACTTTTTGAGCCAGCAAACTCTGGCCAATATAGAAGATCTCAAAGGACAGCTCCTCACATCTCTTGCGGATTCCGGGTTCCTCTCCCTCACTGAGGAAGAGAGGCGAACACTCTCACGGTCTAGATTCTCCGGTGGCCGTGGACGACGACATCAGCAGTTCTTCGAGATTCCACGCAGAGTCAACCTCAACAGCGACAATGACGTGGTCTCAGCTTCGGTCATTGCTTGGAGCTTCTATCCCAAGATTCTTGTGAGAGAAGCACCAGGGTCGAAGGGGCTGAGGAATATTGGTACGAGCCAATCCATCAGCCTCCACCCGTCGTCTGTCAACCGAGGTCGTCTTGATCTCAGGTGGCTTTCCTACTACCACATCATGCAGTCCAAGACGTAAGCTTTCAACTACACATCTGCTCGAGTGACGAGCTGACATTGAATCACAGGGTATATCACGCCCACGAGGCCACTGCGGTGGAACCCTTCGCAATCGCCCTCTTGTGCGGCGATGTACGATGCGATGTAAGACCCTCCATTTCAGTTGATGTCCTCAGCCTAGTACTAACGCCCCTGTCAGATGTACTCTGGAGTAATTGTCTTGGACGGGAATCGGGGTCGCTTCGTTGTTCCAGACTGGAAGACAATGCTCGTTATCAAAGTCCTTCGAACACGTTTGCGAGAGCTCTTAACTCGGTCTTTCAAGCAACCGGGCAAGCTGCCCACTGCCCAGCATGAGAAGTGGCTCGACGTTTGGCAGAGAGTCTTTACGCAAGATTTTGGGCAGGATAGATCTGCAACCGGGCTGGCGATCAAGGCGTGAGTGAGTGACTGGGTGGGCATTTTGATGGATTTGGTCACTTGTTTGTTGCATGCATGGATCAGATATAGAGGATATCACGGGTTTCCAAAGGAAAAGCATTCAAGATAGATACAATGCATTAGACGTTTTTTTCTTTTGAAACTATGATACTAGATAAAAAAGCGATGCGCATGTCGGCCAGTCTGCCTGGGGTAGCCTGAGATGGGCTTCAAATCTCAGCTTGCAGATTAATGGCAACGAATCAACAACGCAACGATATGATTAGAAGGCCGTCCTTGGCCCAGAGGTGGATTGAGCGCGAGTACTTGCATTCAACAGCTGTACAATGTACAGCCCCCCCCCCGATCCTTTGTCTTCCTCGAATCCCCTGGATATCATCTCATCGCAGTACAGTACATTAGGTATGCTCCATGATGTGGTGTTGAACGCAGTCTACCCAGTACTGCTCATGGCCCAGTCTCCTTTGTCTCCTTTGTCTCCTTCGTCTCCTTCTTTTCCTTGCCGCTTGAAAGGAACATGGCTTTGAAATCTGCATTGCTTTTTTTGGCCGCCGCAGCAGATTCGCCGTTGGGCTCCGCGCCGTTCTGGGCCACCTTGGGGGCAGTGGGTTTGAAGCCGAGACCACGGCGTGGGCCAGGCTTGCCCGGCACGGGTCGTCGTATGGTAGTTGGCGGCGGCATAAAGCCTGTAGACGTGGTACCCTTGGGCTTTTGGTCCTTGCTTCCACTCCCATACACAATGCGGTCTTGAACGTGCTCCGCCTTGGCTTGCCGAAGCTCCTCCACGGCGCCAGTTCGGAGTGTGCGGCCCTCAAACTTCATGCTATTGAGTTGGAGGCTTGCCTTGCCAGCGGTGGCAACATCGACAAACTCGATCTTGGCACCTCCGTTGGCGGGCAGGACGATTAGCTTGACAATAGACCCTAGGGGTTCGACAAGAGCCCGGATTCTTGCATCGTTGACGGTATCAGGGAGACCCATCAGAGCAATCGTCCGGGCCGAGATGTCCGCACCAGTTGGCTTGGTTTGTGCCTCGCTTGATGTGTCTTCCATGGCCTCGTCCCCCTCGGCGTCGCGAGATGAAGGTGCTGGCGAGCCTCGGGCGTTTTCAGCGACAATGGTCGTAGCTGCTGGCTTCACCTTTGACTCCTTGGAAAGAGAAACCTCAAGAATCTGGCTTCGAAACTTGGTGCTGTTCATTTCCGCTACAGCTTTCTCTGCCTCCTCTTTTGTCTCAAAGTCGATGAAGGCGAATCCCTTGTTTTTGCCTGACAGACTCTGTGGAACCTTGACCCTCGTAACCTTGCCGTACTTGGAAAATGCCTCCTTCAGATCGGCTTCGCTCGCTGATCGATCTAGATTGCTGATATGGACCTCTCGGCCTTCTGAGAGGGCGCCTTCACGAGCCTTCTTGTGGTTGGGGTCAGAATACTTGGCAAGAAGCTTGTACCGACCCTCAAGCACCTTGCCCTCTTTCTTGACGGCATTCGCGGATGCTTCCCGATCCCGGAATGAGATGTAGCAGAACCGACGGTGGGAGTTGACCTTGAGGCTTGGCCATCGAATGCTGAGTAATTCTCCACAATCTTTGAATAGATTGCGAATATACGTCTCATCCGCAACAGGTGGGAAATTGGCAATATAGACGGTCAGATCATGCCCAGACTTGACATTGAGCTGAGACTGGCCAAAGTATTTTCCATCTCGAAGTAGTGCAGATTGTGCCTCCTCGGGTGAGCTGAACTCAATTAGAACTGTGGTAGAATTTGTCTTCTCCTCGCGCACAAGAGCAGTGATATTGTTGATGTGTCCGTATTCCTTGAAGTATTGACGGACCTTGGTTTGGGTGACATCGCCGGGGAGGTTGGTTACGATGACGGTCGAATTTTCCCTGTCTCTCTTGGGTGTCTGCGATTGTTGAAGAGTCGTGTCCTTGTCTGGCTGTCCCCCGTCGGTATCGCTCTTCTGTCTTTTGCTGGCACTCTCAGGCTCCTCTGTGACATCTGCATCGGTTTCCCGCTTTCGCTTGGAACCGCCCGGTGACTTGGGCTCCTGGCCCGGCTCTTGTGTCTCTGGGGCGCTGTAGTATGCAGCGTACACAGCTGTCTTCTCCTGCTCCTCGCGTTCGCGGCGCCTCTTCACATCCTTTCCAGTCTTGTGCACCCGATCGGCCGCTTTCCGCAAAGCAAGAGGCAGTTCGTAGTCGTTGCAGTGCTGCATGTAAACCTCCAAGACCTTTTCAGGCCAGTCAATCGTCCGACGAGCGACGGCCCGAGCCAGAACGGCGGTTGCCAAAGTGGGTATTCGGAAACTGGCGCTGGCTGAGGAGGGTGTGGGACTCCGATTGTCCTGGGCGCCAGAGGAGGAGAAGATCAGCATCTCCCACATGTAATACCTGAACCAAAAGTCGTGGTTGTCGGCGTGAATCTGCAAGGATGCAAGCTTGTTCCACTGAGCTCTGGCCTCGTCCACTGCGCCCTTCTTCTCTGTGAGATATTGGATATAGATGCGTTCGAGTCGAAACTTGGGATCGCCTTGGAAGTCCTTGCCGTATAGTCGCTGACCAACAACCGAAACGTCCTCAAGAGCGGCGTGAAGTCCGACATCCGCAACATCAACGGACTCGTCTGTGGCGGTAGCATCCATGGCGGTACGCTTCAAGAAACCGCACCAGGCCACATACATTTCAATCATGCACTCCATACCAGCCTTCAGAAGTTGATCCTCGCTCGTAGCGGCGTGCTTGATGGACTCAACCTCACCAAACGGCAATTTCGCCTCCTCGGCGCATAGGATGTAGCGGTTCCAAAGAAGACCAGACCAGGGGCAATGCTGAACGGCCCTTCGAAGGACATCAAGAAGATTTCCAGGGGTTTGAAGATCAGAATTTGACGAGGAGAGGAAAACAATGTACTCGTGCCAAGTAGTCTGGTCAGTAGCAAGAACGCTTGTTAGAGCACGAGCGTAGAGGCCACGGCATAGGTCAATACCTATTTCGGGGTTGTCGTTGCTGCGCCTGCTCTGGATCATTTCCCAATCGAGATAAGTGGTCAACGCATCCTTCTGGCCCTCAACATCGCCAGCATCCACCGCGCGCTTCAGCTTGCTCTCGAAAGGATCGCGGGCAGAGATCAGGCGCTTCGTCTCCTGGGCATTGCTCGTAATGTCCTTCATGGAATCTTCCCAGGCAGAACGGTTGTACTCGGACAAAAAGGTTGAGAAATTCTGAGAGGTCTCGTCCCAGGTGAGGTGCGGGGTGAGCAGACGGTCGCGGTACAGATGGGTGATGCGCTTGATGCCTTCGGGGGTCTTCGTCTTAGCTAGGAGCTCCATCTCGAGAGATATCCAGCGGTCCCAAAGCAGGTGACTGTCGCCGAGTCGATATCGAATGGCCTCATATCCTTGTTGCCACAGATCAAGAGCAGCTCCGAAAGAGAAGAGCTCACGGCCGAGAATGCGCTCCTCGTCGGACCAACCATTGCCTGACGGGGCCTGGGTCTCCTCCCACAACGACCAGAAATAGTTGCAGTAGGCGAGCCAGATGCGCAGGCTGCCCGGCTCAGCGCCGACGGCGCGCTTATACAGTTCGACGACATTGACTCGCTGCTCGAGGTCGGAGGCGTTGCGAACGATCTCTTCGAGGTAGGCGAGCCAGTTGTCTTCGCCTAGCGGGTTGGCCATGTTTGTCGCGAGCGCAAGGCTGGGGGGGCAGAGCGCATCACACGATGCTCACGGGCTCTGATTGCGTATCGACGGTGCCTCAATAGCAATACATGGAATGTCAGCTAGGGAATGGGCGCGCGGACGAGATGGAGGCGGCTTGCAGGCGCGAGTCGCGAAGCCTAGAGCTAGTAGACTGTCGGGTCGAGAAACGTGACGTGTCGAGGCTATCGCGGGACGAAGAGCGACTCTGGTCCCAGGGTCTGAAGGAAGAAGGTTGTAAAAAAAGGTGGGGGTTGAGAAAGAAAGGCTTGGGGTTCCTTCTCTGGCGGTGGCCTTAGTTAGGTACTCCCTTGACTCGATGGGAATGGAAGGTTTGAGGCTGGGAAAGAGGGCATGCACCGAGATTGATCAGCAGGCAACTGCGTAGGAAGGTGAACCTGAGAGTCAGTGTGTGCGTGCGCGCGCGTGGAGGTGGAAAAAAAAAAAGACACTCCCAAATAATTCAGCACCTTCCACTGGGGACAAGGACAGGGATGCTCCTTCCCAGAAAGACGGGAAGCGAGGGTCATATGATGTAATGCCGAGCGACCACTTCAAAAGCCCGATGTCGTGGTACTTTTAGATGAATGCCTGGTTGGGTCGGACGTGGTTACAGAGGCTGGCGGCAATCCCAGGATAATGGCAATTTTGTGACAATTTGGCCGGATCTGCTTTCTCGACACTGCCCTCATCCAATCGGTCTTCACACGATACCCAGAACCCTACGTCTTACTCCTGTCTGGCTCGAAAACTACAATGTCTCTGCTCATCTCTTAACATCTCCGGCTCCCCGGTCTCTGACGCTGCAGTACCGGTACATTTGCACGAGGGCCCGTTGGCTCCAAGCCGATCTTATCCCAGAAGGCGCAGGTCGACAAAGGGTCTAGACCCCGATGAGACCCAGACTCGCCCCGTCGAGCGTCCTGGACTCCTTTCAGGCTCGCTCCGATTGACTGCTTCCTCCAGAGACCCAGGCCACCACTAATTCCGTGCCGTTATTCCCAGCGCACGGGCGACTCGGGGTCCCGGCCATCAGAATCTCCGGCTCGAGCACGCACCCAGGAGGAGCACGCAACAAAACACCTGACGGGGTCTTGTTTCTAGCTCTGCTATCAAGAGTTGGCTCTTGAAGCAGCAGCCTTGGGGCATGGGGAAATGGCCCCGATTGGATCCCGCGTATTTCAGCATCCCGGCCGTGCAAGTCACCAATGCCAAGATGTCGGGGTGGTTGATTCCGCCCATCCGCTTATCTGCTCATGAAGGGCAGCCAACTGTCTGGCAAGTGTAGGCGCTGGAGTGGTCTGTACAAGCCAGATAAAAGCAAATCATGGCTCCTTTACTGATCTTGCCGAGGCGACCAAGCGTCTCAGCTCGAGATCGACCGGGTAATTCTCACAGTTGCCAACCCCCGCAGATACGGGAGGCTGGAGGAGGGGGCGGAGAGATCTGGGGACGCAAGCTAGGTGGTCATCAGCCACTCTCACGTCGTCGCATCGTCTTGGACTGCAGGTGGGCGTCTGTGAGGCGTCCAGTGAGAAGCGTTATCGGAGGAGGCGCGGCTACGCTGAGGTCATTTCGTCGTCAAGGTGTCGAATGGTAAACGGTTCCCAGGGTCCATGGAAATTCTAGACTCTCCAATTCTCTCCGTCTCCCTCTGGAGGATGTGTCGCAGCCTGCCACCATACGAGGTTCGACTGCATTATTAACAGCGATTGTGCGATTGAAGGACGAGTTGACAGGTTACTAGCTGACTCGGGTCACTCTAATCCCGAAGCCCCGATTAGTGACTTTCGCAGCTGTGCAACTCAAGAGCAACTATGTGTAAGCCTTAGTTATTGGAATACATACCTAGGTAGGTAGTTATTCCGTGCTTGGCTTGGACGGTGTATTGGATGTCACCTTGGCCGGGCTGTCTATCTACATAGATGGACACGTTGGGTCAAGACTTCCAATGTCAATTGATCACCAGTACGAGGAGGAGGCCCGTAACTAAGATTTAACAATAACTTAACTTTCCACACTTTATCCGCAACGGCTGACCATGGTTGACTACCTACAGACCAATCCCACATCTGTTCAGCGACCTGTAAAGGACAAGACAGACATTCATGTGCATCATCACATTGTGATAGACCTCGGGTCAGCACCTCGTGTTCAAAATGCCCTGTTGTAACCCAGCAATCCGAAAAAGCCCCTGAAAGTGAAAAGAGAATGACGAAAGCTTGGCAACTTCGTGTCTTTGCTGCAGCTGCAGCTGCGCTATTTGACTCCCGGGTCTCTGGTTCCAACAAAGCATCTACGTCGTATGCTTTAGCATCCGGTGATGTGTTGGATGGCGTCGCCCGATGTTCCCCTCAGGATGCCATCGCGAGCACGGACGGCCGTATTTACGATCGATGAACCGCATCGAGGTAGCCCTGCAGCGCGTTGGATCGTCATCTGCCGTTTGCTGACGGCTTCCAGATGCGATATACGGATATTCGTCATGCACTTCTATTTAAAAAAAACGAAGGATTATGGAGCGGTGCGGGCTGACAACTGCTGATGTTGATGACCGACGGTGCCAAGGCTCCACGTCGTTTCAAGCCGGAAGCAGTCGCCAAGAAATCAGATCTCCCAACACCAAGGCAACTTCGCGTTGACCGCTTTCCACGATCATGAATTCCTGCATCGTAGAAACCAAACATGGCCAATATGAGGCCCACCAGGCCAAAAGGTTCGTCTAGCCGCGGCCTCACGAGGCCTCTTACCGATGAAGCCTAAAAGGTTGAAGCCGCTCAACGGCCGGGCTGGGCGCGAAGGCCAGGGGGAACGGCCAGCAGGCGCCAGGAACTGCATCCCATCCCTCCACTATCATGCTATTGTTTCACGCTAAGGCAGGACAGTTCAGCGCCTGGCCTGGGCGCGAGTTCTGCAAAGATGAAACGAAGATGTAGAAGGAATTGTCTTCCATATGTCCAGCAGTAGTTCGCATAGATCCCTCTGGCTTCGACAAAGCTTCTCGTCTCACTGGAGTCTCGACCTAGGTTTGGCAAGGTCGCATCGCCAAAGACTCGTAACGAGCTTCAGCAAGAGCCGTG
Organism: Fusarium illudens; assembly: GCA_013623515.1. Classification (NCBI taxonomy): domain Eukaryota; kingdom Fungi; phylum Ascomycota; class Sordariomycetes; order Hypocreales; family Nectriaceae; genus Fusarium; species Fusarium illudens. Next base: position 66,684 of record JABFEX010000184.1, read on the forward strand.
GCGAGCCTGGGCGACAACGGGCTGAGGGATCCCTGATGCCGATCCGGAACCCTCCACCTGCAAGCCATTGTCCCACACTCGACAGGACCATTCAGATGGCGCAGTGGTGGTTTGGGCCGCGCAAGGAGAGAAGGCACAAAGAAAAATTAGAACATCTGACCCCTGGCCGCTGCAGACATGACACACACAGCGCAGCGTCTTGTCTCTCTGAGACGTGATTTAGCCTGACCGCCTCTGTCGCCATTGCCTCCCTTTGTCTGGTCTCCCCTGTGAGCTGCTGCGGCCGTATGCGATCCGTCAGACGACGTCGGCCAGAGAGAGCTGAATGAAGGAGAGTGGGTGGGAGCAGCATTGAGATTTGACACTCCACTGGGCAGCAGACAAAGGAGTGCGGCTGTCGCCAAGGGCTGCCTCTCTGCCCAGCACCCGTCCCAGCTCCCCTGGGGTCTGGACAGGCCGCTGCACACTGTCAGTACGTATGCGCCATATTCCAGGCCTCCTCACAGTGCTTCTCCAGACGAGTGTTTGATGAGCGCGGCAGTGCAGAGGACCACTGGCTCCAAGCCAAGGCGATAGATCCTGGGCGGCTACGCTGGGGTTGATATTACCACTCTGGGGCTAGCCAGGGTCGGGCCTGCGCATCCTAATAACACCAGTCAGACTGGACCTGCGTGGATTGCATAAATGGCGTCTTGCTGGAGCGTTTCGCCTGTACAGCCCGGCGTCAGGTTCTCTGCTTGCTGCTGCTGTCAGAGAGGGCATTGCCCTGGATCCGATCCGTTCGTCTCACATGCGCCGCTAGAGGAGCAAGCATCATCAATGCAAGAGATGGAGGGAGAGCATGTGTGGGTGGGTGGGTAGGAGGAAATGGGATGCGTTGTTCGAATTAATAACACACGAGCAAAGCTTATCGCCATCTGGGCTCGTGCTAGAAGCCATTGTCGTTGCATGCGGCGAAGCACAAGAGAAATGGAAGATCTGGGAAACATCCGCTCCCATCCATCGGAGTCCGATGAAACAAATGAGACCACCGGGAGATGGTGTTGGGCGGTAAACCTTTTTCGCTAGGTAGGTACTCCGTATTGTCCTTGTGCCTGGGTTAGCGGCCGGCGCCAGGGGGTCTTTCCCATTGAACCCCGCCGCTAGCAGCGTTCTTGCAGCTCTGAATGGAAGTCTTCTGCTGTGATGGAGGGTGCTGGTTGGCCCCCTTTTCTCGTTGGTGTCGATGTCAACGGCGCGGGCTGCTTTCGTGACGTCGGGCCCCTGCCAGCCTTTTCTGACGGTTGCAGCACCTCAAGCAGTGGAGGCCAGGCCAGGCCAGGGCGCCAGGCCAGTGCAGAGGCCAGGGGATGGAGGGAGAGCGGGCCACACACAAGGCGGATTTCACAAACGACTGGGCTGGGTTGGGCCTCACCTTCCTGTGCAGGCGCTGGCTTCCTTCTTCTTCAGCGATCGAGTGTGTGCTCGTAATGCAAATGGATGCATGTTTCCCCCCCTGGAGCGGGACTTGAACAACCCATCCATAACCCATCCATCCTGCTGGGTCGCCCTTGTTTGGATTGGAGGTGAGAGGCCCTGGCCCCTCCATCATTCATTCTTCAACCCTCTCTCTCGCTCCCTCCTCCCACCCCACGACGACGACGACGCTTGCATTCTTGTTTACCTCAGTCTAATTTACCTGCTACACCTGGCCCCCGTTCTTTACCTTCTTCCCGGGGCTCTAGGTCTTTTTTCCCCATTCCATTCCTCCTCGCTTCATCTCATCTCTCTTTCTTCTCCCCCTCCCTCCCTTGCCCGTTGTCGTCACTCCCAAGACAACTTGCTTGCTTGACCTTCCCGAGCCCACCTTCTCTTCTTCCGTTCTACAACGAACGGCCTTTCTTCTACGTTCGCCCTTGTCTATTCTCACGACCGCCTTCGTCGGGACCCTTTCACTCTCTCAAGTCTCCCGCGTCGCTTTGCTTTCTCACCTTTCAGTCATTCCTTTGGTCGACTCTTTACCTATCTTTTTTCGCAACTTACCTCGTCTCTCCTTGGACCTTTTTGACTTTCTCCTGCGCTTGGCCGATTACACCACTGCAGCCGTATTCCTTCACACCAGCTGCAACCTCAGCTTCGTATTCGTCCCCGGCATCCTGCATCTGCTCCTCCATCGCTGCATCGCGTGCCACGTTGGACCACGACCCCTTGTTACACTGTCCAGCTCTCGTTATTCCCTTCTACTTCAAGGACCCTTCTTCCGACGCACCTCCGCGAACCTACTGGGATTCAGCTGCGACCTCTTCCGCCACTTCTTTTCCCGTCAACTTGGAGTCGATATTACCGGCCGTAGTGCCTGTCACCACTTTCCTCGACGACATCTCGATCTAAGCCTGTCCACCGCTTAAACGCCCGGCCTTGATTGCGGCCCTCCCGACCTTTGTTCCCTTGCGACATTCTCCAAGTAATGAGATATAGTCCTCATTACATCCCGTCGAGATGCGCTTTTCTCTTTCAACCCTAGTGGCGCTGGGCGCCCTACAGACACTCGGTGTTAACGCTCAGGATTCTACGAGCTGCATTGTGAGTGTTCTCATGGTGGTGTCACTCGTCATACACAACCAGTCTCTTCACTTTGCCAAAATCACGCATACTAATTGTATCTGGTGCAGACCAATTGCGCCACTCAAGTCCAAGAGCCAAATACTGCTTATCAGTGCCCGGACAACTCCGCGCAGTGCATGTGCGCGTCCTCGGAATTTGCGAAAGGCATGGCGGAGTGCGCCAGATCATGTGGTGCCCAGGACCAAGACATCATTGGGAACTTGAAGAATGGATTCTGCGTGGGTAAGTTCATATGCATCATCATCTCTTGCCTGGCAACGACTAACATCTGCCAGGCCTACCAGACGTCGTACTCCCAGCAGCTACAGCTGTCAGCAGTGGAGCTACTTCCTCCCCAGCAGCAACGTCCGAGGCTGTTCCTTCGACCAGTGAGACTCCTGCTACCACTGAAGCTGCTTCGTCCTCAGCCGCGCCTACTTCATCAGTCGCACCTGAGATGACTACGTCTTCGGCCGCCGAGTCTGTCCCTACTTCGACTTCCGCTGTCGCCGAGTCTACCGTAAGGAGCCGAGCTTGCTATGATGACAGGATCAAACTGATTGACATGGTTGATAGGCTACCGAGTCGGCTACCGAGTCTGCCTCCGCCTCGGACTCTAGTTCCACCTCTGCCTCCGCTACCGACAAGTCTTCGACAACCGAAGGAGCTGCCGGTGCTGGTGCTACCTCTGGCTCGGAGGAAGACGACAAGGATGAAGAGTCGTCTGGATCTGGGTTGTCCAAGTCTGCGCAAATTGGCATTGGTGTTGGAGTTGCTGCTGGTGTTCTTGCACTCCTCGGTATCGCGTTTTGCTTCTTCTGGCGACGAAGACAAAATCAGCGAACCAACCTGCCGCGTGGAAACACGGCGGTTTCTCACCCGATGCCTGCCGGAGGGAACAACTACCACTCGGCCGATCAAGGATCCATTGGCGAGAAGCACGGTTACGATATTGAGATGATGTCCCATCGCTACGAGGACATGCTTCCTCGACAAAAGCCGCGAACCATGGTGTGAGGACTGGACTCAAGAAGAGAGCCAGCAGTTTGGACTGGAACCACAGAAGCCACTTACCACTCATGACACTTTGATGCGTTGCTTTTGATACCCAGCAAGGGGCTGGTCATGATACGGGAACCAAAGAGTCCTGATCGTGAGACTACAACAGCTTGAGTCTGATCAGCGCAACCGTATAACATTCTTGTTTGGCAAGTTTTCTCGGAGGGGATACTTGCCTCCTGACTATCTTCTCTTTTTTTCAAATTAAATGGCGTTGAACGGGTTGTTCAAGGATCGGATACCATCACTTTTATTTTTGGGAGCGGGAATTGAAGGAAAATGCTATCCAACTTTTTGAACTCGGGGCCATTTAAGCCCACTCGGATGCAGTTTGATCAAGTGTACATCCTATTCATTGTACATATCTTACACGTTTCTATGAGAGATTACATGAAAGGCTTGGTGACTGAGGCTTCATTTTGCCATCTCTTCAGCATCCAGCCACGTGATTGTAGCCTGTCTACCAAGAATAGTACGGCCTTTGCCCGTAGACTGGCCGGTTTGGCAGATGTACCCAGGGTCCCTTCTTGTCCTTCTTGGCAACACGCTCCTCATACTCTCGCATCCTCGACTTCTCCTCCTTGAGTAAAATCGTAAGACCTAGAGACCGAGTCAGCATATGGTTGAGATAACATTTCAAAGTTTGGGAAACGTACTTGTGCTTGGGTGTCTAATGATTCCCATTCGTCCTCGACCCTTGTAGTCGATTCGTTTTCCTCGCCACGGACCCCGGCCAACCCAGGACTGAGCAATATACATGCGCGTGGGATCGGTAATCTCGAGCCACTTGCCGTCGAGCGTCTGGATCTTGCGCGGTGTCGTAAAGGTCTCGCCGTTGACCTGGCCAAGTCCCATTCCGCGCTGGGCAACGGCCAGGTCGCGGGCCTCCTCGAGGTAGTACTTCACCTCGGCCGCAAACTTCTTCTTGGACCACTTCATCTGCAGGATGGCGTCGTCGACGGGCTTGCCGGCGATCTGGCGGGCCAGCATGACGAGCTTCTTGACGCTGGTGGGCATGAACTCGCTCTTGTGCAGGAGCTGCCGCTCCGTCATCTTGATGCGCTCCTCCTTGGTCAGCCGGCCGTTGCGGCGCACCATCTGGATCACCTTCTTTCGCTGCCAGCGGATACGGCTCCTCGGGTCGGGGTCCACGATCAGTGCCATGTTTTCCTTCGTCTTTTGCTCGGCCTCGGCGCCTCCCGGGGCAGCCTCGGTCCGGGCCTTGGTGGGGGCCTCGATCTCGTCCTGGAAGATGTTGTCCTCGACGCCGCTGAACATGCTCTTCTCGAGGAACTGCTCACGGCTCTTGGGGTCGTCGAGCTGCGAGGTCACGGGGTCCGAGGTGGCAGAGGAGGCGGCGTCCTTGTTCCGGGCCTTGCCCCATCCCTTGAAGATGTTGACGGCCCATTTGTGTCGTCGCTGCACCGAGGGTCCGACGCCGGTTGACCAGAGGGGGGTAGGTGTGCTTGATACAGGATTCGCGGACCTGGCTATATCGATTCGAGCTTGCGGTTAGCTAGGTTTTCAAGGCCAATTGAGCCCCATTGCGAGCAAGACAGTAAGGCCCGTACCTGAAACTGCCAGCCGCCGGGCAGCTAGTCGGAGACTCATGGTCGCAGAAACTATCGATGTCTGCAAACCAACAAGTCCCTAGGTCGCTCTCACGGGTTTTGTCGAGTCGAGCGGCGTTTCATGGGCGAGATTCTTTTCCGCAACGCCATTGGCCGGGGTTCAACCGAAAGGCAAGGCAAGAACAGAGCAAGAGGCATTCCCGGAACCAGCACGTGACTCGGGTGCTTAGCGCGATTAACATCAGCCCATCCTCGGAATCAACTTGCAACCTCTCGAACACATCGAAACTCCGGCCAATCTGCCCAAACTCTCCCCTCCTCCGCCCGAACAGCATCGCAAATCGATCTCAGTCACCATGGCCGTCCGACCCATCACCGGTGTACGTTTTCCCCGACCCAATGGCTTGGTTTCGCGCGCCGCGGCTACCCGGACCAGAGGAGCCAAACCCCCCCAGGGTTGGTAGAGCTTTTCGTGGACTGACTCTTGTCATAGATGCTCCGACGAAACCTCGTCCTGGACCTCAGCATCGCCCTCGGTACGTCGAATTCCTCCCGCCTCTCGGTCGAATTGGATCAATTGCGAATTGTTTTTGGGAAGAGGAGGATAGTTGGAGGACGCTGACAATCCGCGTGATGTGGTTGGTGGGAGAGCAACTGGGCTGACTAGCATCGTCACAGGCACCGGCTTCGTCATGGCCAACTTCTTCTGGTAAGAACACACGAACGACGGCGCAGCCCTGTGCATGCATGACGATTGATGCGGACGAAGCTGACCACGATGACGCAGGTACGGCTTCCACATGCCCCGAACCAACGCCCGCGACAACTACTACATCAAGCTCGAGGAGGAGCGAGCCGCTCAGAAGAACAACTAGAAAAAGCGAAGGGCATCGATTCCAAGGGCAATGAGGATGGAGTGCACTTAGACCGAGGAGGACGAGGCTCTTCAACGTTTCGTTTGTCGTGTAGCCAAGTAGAGAGCAGAATACCAAGGCTTCATCTGAGACGGTCGCCGGACAATCTGTAGTTATAGGCAAGGGCAACCGAGTCGACATGTGCTTTGATTTATTGTTTTCTGCGCCATTGACGTGTGACGTGGGATAATTGTTAAGCTGCATAGATGGAGAGGCTCCATCTCATGCATCGCCAAGAGCCTCAATTCACCAGGCCCATCCATGTCCACCGAGGTCACCCGAAATGGTGTGCAATGCAACACTCAAGTAACGAAACGCTTTCCTGGCTGAGCAACGGCAAATATATCCAGGTTTCCACATCTGCTGGAAGCTCGTCCATATACTGGCGATGCCCGAGGAGATGGCCAGGTTCCAGTAATGCGTCATCCCGCCTGTTGCTCATGACTCAACGCTCACGGGCGATGCGAGAACTGGCATGATACCGAGATCGATCCGTAGACAGATTCCCTTTCCCAGTCTAGTAGATTGCAATGGTTGCTGAAGAGTGTCGACAACGATGGCCGTATCGTCTTGGAGGTTCATGAAATGCAACGACGGAGTCTGCCGTCTCGCTCAAAATGCCCTCAGACTCGCCAATAGAGCCCGGCTGATGAGCTCAATGATAATAAAAGATCCATGGATAAAGGTCACTACCGAGCTGCATCGGGTGAATGCCAGCTCGAAGACCAGTGATAATGCTGCGGAGGCGTCTTGTCCTTGCCGTCCTTTTTGCCGTCCTTTTTCTGACCGGCGCTGCCGGACTCTGGATAATCTCTCCCCTCCCACGCCGTTGTCTCAACCATGAACGTTCCCTTTCTATCCTTGCATCTACCGCGATCAACAAGTTAGCAAATCAGCATCACTCGAAAGCACGAGGCCAGCACCGCATCGTACAGCCAGCCCCGCGCTCGTAGTGGGGGGGTAAAGACTCACTTCCGAAACAATCGGTCGACGGCATAGCACTGCACAGGGCTATCCCACTTGACGGGCTCCTTGATCTCGCACTTGTACTGCAGCATCTCAAGGAGCTCGCACCCGGTGAGATCGACGTTGCGCACGCCGCCGTCCAGCTTCCTCTTGCGACCCTTGAGGTCGGCCTGGACGCGCTCGGGCAGCTCAGAGGCGTGGAAGACCTGGCACGGGTAGCCCATCTCGAGACGGTTTCCAGCTGGCGATCGGTGATCGGCGTCTTTCACGAGGTATCCTTAGCCTCTGTCGCGATGGAGGCGGTGACTGGAGGGCGACTGTTGGGTGAGGTTGAAGAGGCGAGTCTGGAAGAGGTGAGTTGAAGAGCTTGGAGACAATCTGGCGGGACTGAACTCTTTGGCCCTTTTTGGTCATCCACGTCCAACACCAACATATCGCCAACACACTTCACGATCATTTAACCAGTGTCACCCTCAAATATCCTCTCGTTCATTCTTTGTATACATATCATTTTTCTCATTTAGCCTGTATGGGGCGAAATGGTATCTTGCTATCACAGCTGGAAGAGAGCTTCACCTCACCATCTCTTGTACATATGAGAACGATGCTCAGCTTTTTTCATACTATTGACGCTGATGTTTCTTTTCACACTCAGCCGCACATGATGTAAACAATATACTAAGAACTTGACAGATACTCCAAGGCATGCGCTCAGCACTCGCCTTAGATCCAACATTACCAGGCACTCGGCCTCGGACTCAACCCCAGTCTCATGTTCAGAAACTCACATATATGCCACCGCTCGACGACATAGCCGCCCGTCACTTCCAGGCCACAAAAGCTGCCGGCATCAGCATCTCCGGCCGTTACCTACCTCTCCTCTACAAGCTCATCTCCACCCTCATCGCCCCTCCTCACATCTACGCAGTCCTCATCATCGATCTCGAGGGCCGCTTTGATGCCACCCGCCTCACCGGCCCCCCATCTCACGCACGACACGTCTATGTTCAACGGCCTTCTCGAGGCAGCCCGGAACAGCTGCGAGCCCTGGTAGCCGAGGCCGAGGGCGTTTTACTATACGGCGACGCAGCGCAGGCGAGCGCTGGGCGCGAGTGGTGGGGTACCGTCGTCGTGGGAGGACTTGGCGCCGGGGACGTCACCGCGGGCTGGAAGGGATGGCTACGGGTCGATCGCGAGAACGTCCGTGGCTTTACGCTTGGCATCAGCGCCGAGGAGGCCCTGGAGCAGAGGGGCCAGAGGCATGATGTCGTCGAGGCGGCTGGCTGGGCGGCAACCTCGCAGTGGGGAGGGTTCGCTTTCAAAGAGGAGGGGGATAATGTGAGCGCAAGACAGGGCGCAGACACGGCTGAGGGTAACGGGGAGTGAGCCTATACAATGTGCGATTACATACGAGTAAGCTCCCTCCCACACACAGCTGCCTGCTTCTCCTCCAGGCTGACGTAGGGGTTCATGCTGTACTAGGTAAGACGCCGAAGTCGCCAGGTGGATTATGTCAAGGCGGCCTGTAAAGATAAGGACTCCCTCCCTCGCAGTGGAGACCAATAACTGGGGAGCATGAGGGAAGGGATGTCGGGGGAGAAACCATCACCTCTCGAGTTGCAGGTATATCCTTGGCCTTGCATACAGCTTCACATCCCCGGTGTGTCAAGCATGTACTCCCCCCTTTAAGCACGAGTGCGGATTCCAGCCTGCATAGGCTGGAACAGGGATGATGCGGTATTATGAGGACAGTGCCAGGAAGCCTGTATGAGTAATGGATTGAGTCAACATGACGGGTATTGACGTGGACGCTGGGTGAGCGACTTTTGGGACAGTGTTTGATGAGCTATGCGGGCTTTTCTCCAGGTGATATGACAAGTTATGGGGACGGGCAAAGGAGGATTAGACAACCCATCTCGATTCCTTTGTTAGATGGTTGATCGAGATTAAATTGTGCACAACTGGTTGATTCCCACTTGACGCTGGGGGCATTCCAAGCCCAGTTTTGCAGTCAACTGTTCATAACATAGTCACACGAATGAAATTCACAAATCATGGCACATTGATTGAAGTCAGAAGCTTCTATTTGTGGTTATATCTTTCTGCTGTATTCTATCTGATTGATGTGATGCTCATCAGGGTATAAGAGGGTTGTTGTGCATCATGAGCCAGCTAAAAGGCCGGATAAGAAAAGCCTCTCAATCTAGAAACATGGGAATCTATCGCCATGTGTCTATGCTCTTTATCAGGTCTTCCAAAGACATGATATTTGCGCGCGTCGCTGATGCATCTGCAGAATGTCGTGAATGCAGATGTTGGTGGTGCAGAAAAAAGAAAGGGTCATTTCGCATGGCTGTGACGAAAGGAAATTCCAAACCCCAAAACGCAAAGAAAAAGATGTCCCAAACTGTGGAAAGATGCTGAAGAGGATACGCTCTGGAAAGTGGCGGCTTAGATGGTGATGCCGTCCATGTCCACGGCGATCTCAGTGGCGCCAGTAGCCTCGGCGAGGAGGTTGGACTTGATAGAAGCGCCGAGAGCCTTCTTCTTCTCCATCTCACGCTTGATGCCGTGGTTCACGGCGTCAAGGACGTTGTTGACGGTGACGCGGGGCTTGTAGGCGGGCTCGGTGCCCTCCTCGTAGACACCAGTCTTGACGAGGATGCTGTACCAGTCGTTGTCGGCCTTCTCGTTGACAGCGTTGGTGCCCCGGATGTCACTCTCGGGGGTGTCACCGACAAAGTAGACAGTCTCGGGGGGAGCAACGAGGCCATGCTCGGTGTTTCGCCACTGGCCCATCAGGCGGGAAGCAAACTCAAAGGTCGAAACCTGGGGCTTGCCAAAGGCGTGGGTGTGAAGACGGCCCTGGCCGCCAGTGAGGTCCTTGAAGGTGACCTCAAACATGCGGCGGAGGGCACCCATGCCGAGACGGACGTGCTCGTGGGCGGCAGACCAGACGACGTCGTTGTGAGAGAAGTAGAAGGGGGGACCCTCGTCGAAGGTCTCGCTGCGGGTTCCGAGACGGCCGCCCTTGGACATGGCAAGATCAAGCATGATCTGGATATCACCGGCCCAGTCGCGGGAGTCGGCAAAGACAAAGACGGCGTCAATGACAACGTCGTCAAAGTCACGCTCGCGGGAGTTGGCATGCTCCTCAGCAGTGAGCTTGCGGAAGGGAGTAGTGGCAGAGTTGTGCTTGATGATGTCGCCAGGGGTGACCACGTCCTTGAAGCCATAGCCCTCAGCGACGTGGCGGCACTTCTCACCCTCACCACCGACGACGAGGACGGTGCCGTACTTCTCAGCCATCTCTCGCATGGGAGTGTGACCGCAGATGAACTGGCCGGGCTTGATGTCGCACTTGAGCTGACCAGAGAGGTCGCCGCATCGCTCCTCTTCGGTCTTGCCACCACCATTGGTGAGGAAGATGTGAGGTCTGTCAAAGGTGCGTTAGTGGCTGGTTCAACACCCAAGAAAAAAGTCACGATCTTGTTTATGTGGACCACCGACCCAGAAAAAATCCGGGGTTGGTGGATCGTGGCTCTGGCAGGGGACAGGGGAATAGCGACTTACACTTGGACGCCGTACTCATTCTCGCCGTTCAGGACCTTCATAGCCTGGAGGGCCTCGGGGATAGCCCGTCCGCCACGAACGAGGACGCCATCGATGTCAAAGGCGAACACGAACGAGTCGGCCACGGGCTTGTCGATGGGGGGAGAGATGGGGGAGGGGGGAGTGCCG
>JABFEX010000185.1:0-67810 GCA_013623515.1 Fusarium illudens
ATATCAGCTACGTGTTGGCTAGAGGAACTGGGGTATCGGTGAGAGAATTCGTTATCGTGGGCGTAAAAGCCGAGATACCAGTCACTCTTGAGGCCACTCATTCACACGACATACATTTGACCATACATGCAAGCTGTAAGTATCCGTACAAAGAAACAAACTCCGGCAGGACCCATTTCAAGAGTCTGCGCATCAGAGACCAAACCAGCCGACATCCTACTTGTCCCTGATTCTGACATGATATCTCAGTAAAATGGTTGGCAATCCAACCTCCAAACCAGCTACACAATCCCCCTGTCTTCTTCAATCACTGCCGTGGTCTGCTTCGGCGTCGTCTGAGCTCTCAGGAAGCCTGCTACTGGCGTACTCGGATTCGTCGTACTTAATGTCATCGTCGCTAGAATCGCCATCTCCGGCTTCGTTGGCGCCCATGTCGTCGACGCCATAGTAACCGTCGTCTCCGCCCTCGTTGTGGTCCGTCGATTGATGCATGACCGGCTGGACGAGGGCTTCGTTTTGGTCCTCCACGGCCTGCTCGACTTGGTTGAAGAAGACATGATCCTCTCGGAGCGACTTGCCTTGGCTGACGAATCCCATTGGGCTGTGCGCAAAGTCTTGACCTCGTCGGCGAAGCGCCAACCATTCTTGTAGGAATGTTAGGGGGTTCTGAGCAAGCTTGCTCTCGGAAAGTGAGTTCTCGTGTGCTTGTGCTTCGCCTTTGACTTGGTCTTGGACTCCATCTTGGACGGGGTCCTCATCCGCCGCACCATCCACCATCATGTCCAGACCGGGCTCGTCGGCTAGACTCGGACCTTCTTGTATCCCAAGCAATGAGCACATCTGCTCGTACTCTCCCCATTCAAAGTAGAGTCGACCCGAGTACAAGCCCAGCTCAACTTGGAGCCAGGTCGGCGCATGCCAATCCGAAGGCAGTGGCGGCATGCTGTAAAACTTGAGATCGTTGAATTGAAGCATCTTGCGGGTGATGGGTGCCGCGTAGATGAGAAGATGTGTTGCAACGCGCGAGTTGGGGTCCCTCATGAGGGGAATCAGAGCTTCTGCTTCTTCGGGGATAATAACGACGGCAATGTCAGCGGTAGGGCTCCAAAGAACCCAGTTGACGGGACGCTGCAAGATTCTTGTCAGTAACAATAAAAACAGGCAAGTTATAGGTTACTTACCAGGAAGTTATCATTGGAAAGCTCCCCTTGAAGCTTGATGGTTCGGCTGAACTCGACAGTCTCGAGCAGCTTGGATTGGGTGGCCTTGGGGGAAACCTTGAACTTGCGGCCTATGCCGGTCCTGGACAGGGCATGGAAGACGTGTTTGAAGTAATGGGAGTCGGGAGGGAGTCTTCCGGTTCGCGCAAAGGCCTCGAGGCTGGCATTGAGACCGGGAAACGAGAGGGCGGCGTAGTGGTGCGGCTTCTTGACTTGTCTCACCGACTCGACTTCAAAGGCCACCTCTCGTTCCTGCTCCACCTCTTGCAGAGCAGATGCGTGGACGGCTTTTCCTGTGTCCTGGAATGCCTTGCGCCTGGTGTTGAGCTCGCTGATGAACTGCTTGAGAGCATGGTTGTTTGAAGTTTGTGCTCCGGTCGCACGGCTCTTGAGCTTCGGCTCGTAGAGGTGTTGCAGGGTCTGCTGCTCGTCCTGCTTGATGGCCTGAACGTAGGCTCTTCGTTGCGACTTGTCGGTCAAGAAGTCGGGGTGGTCGATTGCAGCTTGCAGTCTTCGGCAGAAGTCCATGCCTTGGGCAAAGTACAGTGGCTGCAACTGCTCGATGTTGTCGCATGTGTTATCGAGAAGCCATTGGATGCTGCTACAGGTCAGTCAAGATCTGTGAGTTTCCCAGAGGTTCTTACACGTCAGATGAGTCAATGGGCTCGTGCATTGTCTTGTTCTGCAGGTCTGCGATGTTCTGATGGACTTCTGGGGGCACAAAGAAGCTAACCGACTGGGTGGTTCCGAGTTGACGTAGACGCATTGCAGCTGAACTCGTTAGCATCCTGTGAGCAGTTTATAATCAGCTTTCTCACCTTGGACCGTGTGATCCTTTGTCTGTCCCAATCGCAGAGTGAGAGCGCCGCGGGCCAGGGGCGGCAATCTCAAATCGGTTCCTCGGGTATGGGCCTGGAGATAGGTGAGTATCACATCGCACCAACGCCTGACCGGGGAATCACAATACCTCATCCAGATAAACCAAGCATTGACTGAGGTCATCCGCAAAGGGTGACGCTAGAAGAGGTGTTCGTCTTCCCTCTTTGGTCAGAATCCACGGCTTGTTGTATTCGTCAAAGTACAACGCCGCCCGAGCCCATTGATCGATTCTCAGCCACTGGTAGGCCAGAGTCATGTTGTCCATTTCTAGAACCTGGGCACCTGCATCTATCAAGACTCGAATTGACATGCGGTTCAGGCAGTGCAGCAAGTCTATTTCAGAGGCTCTTCCGTATTGCGAGGTTCGCACATCTATGGGCAAGATGCAGCGCCGGTTTCGTGAATGAAGGAGATAGCTCAGAACCTCAGCGCTCGTGTGGTGTAGGCTCGACAGATCTTGCTGCTCGATGTTCAGTGGAAGCATGGTTCGATTGTCATTCGTTCCGCTGAAACCAGTACTCAGAGGCTTGCTCGCGGCCGAGGGTCTGCCGTGCTCTGATGTATCGCCAAGAGGTGACAGGGGAATGTCCCAACCGTTGGACTGCAGCTTCACCTCAAACTGCTTTGCATGTCGGGGGAAGACAAAGTTGTTCAAGAAGTAGTCGATAACCACGTTGTTGTGCCGAACTGCCTTCCAAATCTCCCTCAACTGTAGCTCGTCATCCACATTGATCGAGTTCCAAGCTTTCATCGACGACGGGAACCCTTCAGAGCTCTTGGTCCAGGCATCATACTCGGTCGCTGGATCGTCGGACTTGAGAATGTGCTCCAGGCATTGTCGGAGCTGGGCAGGGTTTATCCCGTCATAGTAGAATGCAAGACAGGTGAAAAGGATGGCAACATCAGGGTGGCCCCATTCAGATTGATCACTTGGCACTCCCTTGGCGTGAAAGGGAACCGCAATCGGGTCTCTTCGCGGATGCAGCCCGTACTCGACGTTCCAGCGCTTCTTCAATGTCATCATCAGGATTCGGTTGACCAGTAGTCCTCGGAGGAGGTAGACTGTCTGCCTCAAACTTGGCTTGTCTGGGCACAGGCTCCGAACTCGCTCGATGCTGGCCGTTCGTGGTCTTGCCGAGGTGATGAAGTCTTTCACAGCCACCCTGTCTTTGGCTGCCATGGCCTGCTCGGCGAGTGGCAGGATTCCACCTGCACCTTCACAGATGTCCTTGGTCAACCTGCGAACCAACTCGTCTTCGACATCTTGCCGAAGGAAGAAGACAAAGGGGAATCCACCTCCGTTGCGTTTGATGACACTGATTGAGTTCGGGAAGTCGTAAGGCAGCCCAACAAGGTGGCCATCCACGAGTCGCAGTACCGCTTCAGCAACCAGCCACCGATGTGGGTGTCCGTCCACTGTCATCTGAGATCCTGATGGGTAGATGAGCTGGGTTCTCACTGCCAGAGTGTAGTCAGACTCGTCCAAAATGTCTCGTGAGACTCTAGTGAGCCATTCTTGAACCTTGATCATGGGCCCTGCTTGCAGTGGCTTCTCGTCCAAAAGTCTCTGCTGCCCGCTGAGCATGAATGACATGTTGTGCTCGGGCTGACAGATCATGACGCCGGCAGATTTGAGCATCTCTCTATGAATTGAGTGAAAAGCTCGAATGTTCTTCTCCGTCGTCGGCGTTCGGCGCGAGAACGGGACGTGGCGGATGCTGCGTCCCAGGATGCCACCCAGCCTGGCCTGCAGCAGTTGCGCAGTCTGTTGGAGCAGTGCTTTTGGTACTATGACCCGGACGAGCTGTTTTCTGTTGGCAAGTGCTGCTGCAGCCATGGGGATGATGCAAGAGGTTTTGCCTGTTTGTCATGTTAGCAAAATACCTTCCTTTGACCACGTCTGAGGGGGAAGACATACCTTGTCCCATGTTCATCTGCAGCACCGAGTTCGACCCAGACTCGGGAGATATTGTAGCCAACGCAACATCAATCTGAACCGGTCGGATCATCAGGTTAGACTCGATCTCGAGGAGCAGCCAATCTGGATACTCCTCTGGGCTCCAGTTCGAATGGCCTTGGTTGGAGGCTTCTTCATGATACCGGCCCGACATCGTCTTCAGCCCAAGGTCGTGGAGGCGAATCTCCCTTTGCATCTTCGTGATTTCGATACCCAATTCGACGATTGCCTTGCGCATGCCGCTGCCAAACGTCTGCTGGGAGACAACAGAGCCAAGTTTGCCAAGAACTGTCGCCTTGGTCACGATCGGCCACAAGCCTCCCGCCTTCAGCCAACCAATCCGCCTCGCTGAGCATGTTGGACTTTCCGCATTGAGTGCTGCCATGATCTTCTGGAAGCTTTCATCAACCGTCTCGGATTTGAGTTTTATAGATCCCTCGTGAGTTTGCGGAAGGCCTTTGAATCCGCTCATGGGAGGGTCAAGGCGCCGGAAGGCATCGAGGCTCTTCTGAAAGTCTATCGCGTATCGGCGTCTGACTGCCGATCTCGAATCCCCAAGCCGAGTTGATATGGCCTCCAGCTTCATCACTGACTCTGTCACGATCTTGTCTGTGGGGAAGACCGCCATGTCGCGCCTGGGACCTCTAATTCCAGGGAAGTGCGATTGTGCTTGTTGCCCGCCTCCTATGCCTCTGCCGTTCAGCCAGGGGAAGGCACCAAGGCCCAGAGCAAAGTCGTTCCGACTCAAGAATGGCCGTTCCACCAATTCAATCTTCGCTTTCACAGGCTCGGTGACAACCCCATTGATGACAATGTAAGGCTTGGCCAGCAGCTGCCGGAGATCGACACTTTCGTTCCCACGCATCCTCACAGCGAAAGCATCCTCGGAAGGCACGGTTGGAGGTGGTTCGTATCGATCTTCAGAGGACTTCCGATCGAGAATTTCCTGAACGCATTGTAGATGCTCTGCCAAATCTCTGTTCATAAACAGTCGTCTCCATTCCGGACGGATGACGTCCAACGCAGGACCGATATCGATCAGCACAGATTGAGACAGGCCACTTACGGTCGGCTCAAGACACGGCCATTGGGCCAAGAGATGGTTCGCGAACAGCTTGCAGTCATCCTCGACTCTAGCCTCATGCCTGCATCGCTCCAGCTGCAGCTTTCGCCTGAGTTTGGCACTCGAAAACTCCTCCAATAGCTGTGTGTCATCCTTGGGTGGAGGGGCCCTGAAAGGCTTCAGTAGTTGCAGCAGATAATCCAGCTGAGGGACTTGGTTGGGTTGAAAGTGGCAGAACTCCTCCCATTGGGGAAGGTCGAGCTGTTTGAGCTCCCCAAAGACCGCAAATGCGATGATAGTTCGCAGTAAAGGCATGTTTGCGTCGAACCGGAACGACATGGGCCCAAAAAGAAACATCAAGCGGTAGCGGTCCGTCGTGTCTCGCGCGAACCGAACAAGAGATCCCCAATGTTGCAAAAGGTCAACCTTCAGCTTATCACTGAGAGCCGCCGTTTGGAACGGCGCTTCAAAGCCGCCGACAACGCCGCCCTGAGCCAGCATCTGGGCCAAGCTGTCTGCAGTTCTCATGTTTTGGGGCCATTGACGTACCAAGTACGTCGCTTCCAACACATTGCGATGAGCGATGTTCGTGGCAGAAGGGCGATCGCGAGATTGGTATTCCCGGTTGATGGGCACCGAGCGGTCAGGCGCATCCCCAAGATACCTCTCGACAGCCTGTTGTCGGAACATTGCCCGGGCATGGAGATGCGGCTCTCCCAAATATGGTAGCGGGGGAGGTTCCATGGCAGACTGATCCTTTGTCGCGAACATGGCCAACGCCGTAGATCCCTCCAATATGTGGTCGACGATTGGTCTGAACTCTGAGCGCTGGAGAGTAGTTGGCAAGGTTTCAATCCATGTGTCAGTTCGCATAACCTTGAGGTCAAGGGGGTAGTAGACTCTCGTGGGCGTAAGTCGTGCAATCTTGTCCAAAACCGACAAGGAAGGGGGGCCCAGGGGCGACCAAGGCTGCGAGATACCTGACTGAAGCCACTGGATGGCCTCTTCGGTTCCTGTGCGACCCGTCAAGGGATCAGGAAGCAGGAAGGAAGTTGATGCATGAAGAAGAGCCTTTGTGAAGATCAGTGTGGGCTCTGGAGCGCAGTCAATTCGTCCCAGCGCTGTGTTAATGGTGAATTTTCCATATCTTCCATTAGCGTGGATCTTGACGGCGACGTGGCAGCCATCCGAAACAGCAGACAAGTCCCCGAGAGGCACCAAGATGGACCTGTGCATGGTATTGGTGTTGCTCGTACACACCAGCTTGCTGCGCAAGCCATACCAAGTCCCGGCATCCTGGTTGGTGTCGATTTGGCATTGAAGCTGGGGTGACTCCAGTAGACGGTCCTTGTTGACAAAGAACATGATGTTGAGCCGCGGCAGCTCGACTTGCAGGTTCTTGTGTTCTCCCGGCTGGCGTACTAGGATATGCTCTCGGGGCTCGAAGCAACCAAAGATCCCGGTGATCCGGTTGAACAGCGGACTGTACGGGTTCACAATGCTGTCTCTTGCCTGGGTCCCCTTCCGCAACACGGTGCAGGTCTGTTCAGTAAGGCTCAATGTGTACCACTGGGAGGGGAATTCGGGCCAGGGCCGGTGACTCTTGGTGATTAACACTTGACCATTTTGGAGGTTCCTAACTTCAGTCAGCCAGATTCTCGGATTTCTCAACAAGCATTGTCCGGACGTACAACCAGTGGAATGACCCTTGGAGAAGAGGACCTGGCAAATCCCAGTACTGCCCATTGCGGAACGTATCTCTCGGTATCAATTGCAACGAGTAGGGCTTTCGAAAAGCCCGTACAATCACGTCGCCGCTGCGGTCAAAGCCAACATGTACTTGAAAGCCACAAGGCCTCACGCAGAGCACTGTTCGTTCCTAGTCAGCGGTGCTTTCTCGTGGGTTCAGAGCCCTATATGCACTCACCATATTGCATCCGCGGCCTGTCTGATGGAAACGTCAGAAGAGTCTGGTTCCCGAACAGTTCGTTCAGAATGAGCGAGGTCTTGGGGTCTTTCGGGAGTTTCTAGGTTGTGTTAGCGTTCTCAAAAGCATGTCGGATTGTCAAAAACCTACACCCATGGGCCGGGAGTCCACCAGCAACAGGCCCTCAACAATGTTGTAAAGAACATGCTGTGCGCTTGCTTCATCTCTGGCTACTGAGTGACAAGATATCCAATGCGGTGCCTCAAGTTTCACATCATTGAACACTCTGGTACAGCCTTCTTCCTCGGACCACATCTCTTGCAAAGAAAGCCGGAAGATATCCGTCCTCTCCATGATTGCCTCCGAAACCAGTGGCGAGAGTTGGTAGGAAAGTCTCATGTCTCGGATGACGGTGTGCTGGAGCAGCTTTGGCAAGGCCTCCAGCTTAACGACGAGATTGTCGTGTACTGTAATGCTACTCTGGATGTAAATCTCCAAGGAGAAGTCATCCAGCTCCGCGGGGCGGTACGTCAGATGCGCGAATGTTCTCTTGCACAGAAGAGCAGCCCACAGAGCGTACTGCTGGAATCTCTGTGCAGGTTCGGTGTCGATGACCTTGTACGCCTCCACACGGAGAAGCTTGAACCAGCGCACACAAGTGCCCCGAGCCCGCATGAGAAGAGAAAGAGCTTCCCGGGAGGTCTCTTCCATCTTGGCAGCCCATGCAAAATCAATCAAACGCAGGGCGAACGTCACGATTGTTTCCATCAGGTAAATCTCTCTCCAATTGGCAGAGAGACTGTCCAGGCGGCTGGCAAGCTGTTCAATCAGAGTCTTGCAGAATTCCGGGTCACGAAATACCGCATGAATGAGCCTGAAGGTGCCTTGAGAGACATCAGAGGGGCCGCACTGAAGAGCCATATGGTTCAGTAGGAGCATGGTTGCTTCATTGGAAAGGTTGAGGTTGGCGGAGCCAAATTCGGTGAGAATTGACAACCAGCGCCTGGATCTCCCGGAAGCGATCGTCTGGAACGCCAGATACTCATGGACGTTGATTCCCTGCGGACATCTAGACGCCGTCGACATGATCTCATACGAGGAAGGACCATATATACTCTTCAAAAAGATGTTGTCCTGAAGGATTTGAGCGAATGGCGAGGCGTTGGGAATCTGTAGCTTGACGTGATGCAGGAGACTGAGATGCTGCCGGCGACCTGGCCACTTCTTCGACTGACTGTCGTGGTAAGTGAGCTTCAAGCCGTTGGGGCGGCACACGCCATTCCGTCCGTTATCCCACTCAACAGGAAACGACATTTCGGTGTAGTGCGTCATGAAAACTACAATCATGTTAGTCCATGGCCAGATCACAGTCTTGTATTGCTGGCTGGGAAACAACGAGTCTGGGGGCTTCCCCGATCAGTAATACTTACAGGGCTTTGTGACAGACGCCAGAGAGCATTTCGTTGTAGTTTCGTTGGCGAATCGCTGCAACTGTTGATACTCTCTGAGCCGACACTTGGGTTCGACACCTTCTTCGATGGGCGAGAGGGCCAGGCACGATATCGCCGTCCATGTCGTATCTCGGTAGGTTGCAAAGCTCTGGGGGCAAGCCAGTTCGAAGATAACCGCCCTGGCGACGTAGGGGTCGGATGGTAGGGGATGCTCGTACCCCTGGATTTTAATCCTTCTGAGTTGCCTCACCATGAAGCACCGAGCGCAGTGAGGGTCGTGGAGCCCACGTCCAAGAGGGTTTTCGTCGTCAACCACGTAGACACAGCTACTCTCGTCAACACGCTTCGAGAGATCAGCGTATTCTTTGCTCTTTCTCTTCCACTCTTCTTCTTTCTCGTTGCGGATCTTGGTAGCCCAGTTCTCGATTGACTCATGTAGAGCCTGAAGCTGGCTCGAGATTTCAGAATCATCGTACGCGCGATGGCCAAAAGATCCACGAACGGGGTCATCGAAGATACTCGTTGTTGATCCATCACAGGCTGTAATGCGGTTTTGGATGTAGAGTTGGATCTTTTGTAGGCGTTTCATGTCCTCAAAGGTCGAGATGAGCAAGATGTCAAGCATCTCAGGACGGAAGACGGGATGGAACTCTCTCAGCAGAGGGTAAAGTCTGCAGCTTGCTTCATCCATGCTGACCCAAAGATCCATCACGTTCAAGATCAGCGTACTCTTGAGTTCTGGCATGCCGTGGTACACTTGGCAGGCTTGATCAAGATAGCCGTGAACGCATCGGCTTGCCATGCTGATTGTTGCATGCGGCGAATCCTGGAACTCGATGCAGAACTTCGCCTGAGCCACTTCCATCTTGATCAACTTGTAATGCCGATTGGAAAATGTACTCAGGTGCTTCTTGGCCGCTTCAGCGATGCTCAGTGTGCTGTCCAGATTATCGCGACGTTTCATGGGTCGTTTCCACCCCTTCCAAATGCTGTAGAGACGTGCGCCGCTGACTTTTAGGTCGAGCTTCAAGTCACTAGGGGACGCTCGCCCCGGAACCTGGGGGATGGTTTTGGACATGACAAGCTTCTGTCGACTCCAAGACGCATCGGTGAACGCAGTAGCCTTGGATACCGAGTGCTGAATACTGGGGCTGAGATGCAGAAACAGATACTCGATTCTTTGGGCAACTTGACGATCTTGCGAGCGATCCTTGTCCACGTCAAGCTTGACAAGGCGCCGGCAAATCTTCTTCTTGAGAAAGTCCAGGCGCTCAATTTGGATGCCAGAGTGCTGAACATGGCTAAGGAACTCGCCGAAGAGGTGTGCCAACAAGAACTTGTACTCGACCCGACCAAGCTCGCCCCCAAGCTGCTGGGCGAGGTAGCGTGAGACGGCGACACGCAGGACAAGCCAGAAGGGAAGCCGCTTCCACGGCGTGTCTGCATTCTTCCAACAGACGTCATCTCGGACCATCTTTTGCAAGAGGACTGGAGTCAGTCGACGACCGTTTTCCTGGAGAATGGCCATCAACATGGAGGAGATCAAAGCAGGTTCGGAAGTGTTGCGATTCTCGGTCATGGTAGTACCCGCCTTGAGTGCAAGCGCAGAGAACTCTGTCAGCGACTCTCTCGATGCGCTGTCAAGGAAGCTGGCCAGGTTTGCGACAAATCCGGCCTCTTGGACGGTCGTGAGGGGGACAGCGACAGCGCATCCGGGGAACTGCCACTTGAGGGCATTGTCGGTTGCTAAGACGTCTTCGTTTCGAGCGGAAGTCTCGAACGCCTCAAATACAACAGAAGCGCCAAGGACAGAGCTGTGAGAAGTCAGTTTACCAGAGTCAAGGCAGCCGATAACGAATGCTTACTCTTCCGCACGACGAATGAACAGCGCACAGTTCTGAGCGTGTACATGAACAACAACGAAATCAGCCTCCCCGAGGCCGTTCAACTCTCTAGAGAGCACGTCTCTGTCGACATTGCCACTTGAATGGACAACCTTGGTGGCCTGCAGCCCACGTTCGACAGCGTTCCAGGTGGAACGGAAGTCGTTGTCGGCGAGGTCTCGAAGATGCTTGACAGAAGCAAGGAGGCGATCAATCAGATCGGCCTCGATCTCGTTCATATTCGGATCCCGACGATGGGGTAGTTTTGGAGGCAAAACAAGGTGGTTATACAAGGCGTCCGAAAGCGACAAGGCTTCATGCTGGCTGGTGCCAACTGGCTTCCTCCTGACGGGCATTGCGGACGGCATCTTGATTGATGTGTGGCGATGGTTCGCACAGAGGTAGTGAAATAAAAATCGAAGGACGATAAAACAAACAGTGCAATGCAGAAAGGGAAGAGATGAAATAGGTTTCTGGGCGATACAGATTCAAGGCAAAGCGTGGCATCCCCGGGCAGGCAGGGAAGAAGATCCGCCGGCGGGAGGCCGAACGCGTTTCGGGCTCAGATGATGTCGGCCCCTTCGCGGTCGGTGAAAGATGGTAGGGAAGGAATCAGTCGCGGGTGTTCTTTCCTCGACGAGGACGGTATTGCCTCCGGGTAGTCGCAGTGTAAGTCAGAGAGAGGATGCGTGCGAGAGGGAATGATAAAGACAAACTCGCATCGCGATGGGAAAAAGAAGGATGAAGAGGAAAAGAAAAGAAAGAAGATCCTAGGCAGCGAAGAGATTTCTCAAAGGCGAATTAAAAAACCCATTGTGCAGTTTGCCAGCCGTTGACGGCCGTTGGCAGTGGCCGGTGAAGCGCAGCAGGGGAGGCACATGATTGGCCCACCAACTTGTGCGAACGGGCGAGCCATTGGCGATCCATGCATTCACTTGTGAGAGCACACCAGCGTGAAAGGACTGAGCCGGCTTGGGGTAACAACCATGGCCTTGGATAGATTAAAACCGTGGAACAATGGTGCTCGAAGGATATCTGCGATTTACAGGCCCTGTCTACTTTATCGGTAGGTATCTTTTCTCAGACATCACCGTGACCTTTGACTCGCTGCAACAGTATAGCACGACGAGGTTGTTATTTTTCAACCGATGCAGCCGTTAATGACGCCTTATTAACCCGCAAATACCCATGGGGGCCAACCTTTTTGCAGACTGCACCCGTACACTTTCCATCTGTGCAAGGCATACAATCTGCAGGTTGCCTCGTGGACAAGGGTGTCTTGATCTTGGCCCACTATCATTGGCATGACGCAACCAGCTCTGGCCTCAAAATTGCAACACGACGACCTGGAATACAAAAGAAAAAGGACATTGTGACATTTATGCTTTTTAATTCAACTATTCCATTCGGCCTCTAGCTACAGGCTTGCACGCGCTCAACGGTCAATAGCAGATAATCTGTGCGAAACACTGTTGGGGCCCCCCATCTCCCGGGTAGGTGCCTTCCCGTCTGAGATATACCTCCATCACAGCACCCCTGCCTCGTTACACAACCAGCCACGAGTCAACATCCTCCAACAAGGCATTCTTTAACCTGTCACCAACTCAAGAGTAGCTGGCAACAGGCTCGCCAAGCACATCCATCCGAGGCGTAATGCCCAGCCCCGGCTCCGCGGGCGCCTGAACACGACCGTTCTTCACCTCAAAGTTACCGTCGGCCGTCTTGCACTTGACCATGTCGCGGCACTCGAGCACGCATCGTAGGTGCCTCTCGGGGATGGTCTGCCCCAGGTGAACAATAGCCGCAAACGCAATATCAGAGCCCGTCGTCTCCTGGCAGCTCATGGTGTACCCGGCGGCGATGGCAATGTCCCTGTGGCGGCGGCTCTTTGTCAGGCCGCCGTTCTTGGAGATCTTGATACTGAAGCCCTCGGCCGCGTCGTCAGCCACAATCTGGATGATGGACGCGTCGCTGGTGGCGAGCTCGTCAAAGTGGATGGGTATGTTGGTCCTCCGCCGCAGCGAGACGCACTCGCGCCACGTCGCGCAGGGCGCCTCGAGGACAAAGTCGAGGCCGTCGGGGAGCAGGCGCAGCATGCGGAGGGCCGTCTCGACCGTCATGCCGCCGTTGGCGTCGACGAGGAAGAACTCGCCGGGCTGCTTGTCGCCGAGCGAGGCGGTGATGCGCTTGGCGTCTTGCACCGGCTCGCCGTCGATCTTGACAGAGTGCCCAATGTAGCCTCGTGCTCGGTGGTCTGCCACGCGCTTGCGCATTTCGTCGGGCTCACCTACGTAGATGGACGAGAGAATGGGTAGGCCAACATTGGTGCGGCCGCCAAGGAGGTCGCAGACTGGGAGGCCGACCGATTTGCCAAAGATATCCCAGCAGGCAATATCGATGGGACTCTTGGCGTGCTCGTGGCTAACAAGAGCAGCATCCATCGCCTCGTTGATGCGGTCCAGCCTCCGAGGATCAAGGCCGATAAGCCAAGGGGCGATCTCGGCAATACCCGCCCTCACACCAAGAGCATGAGCAGCAATATAGGTCGAGCCAAAGGGGGTGCTTTCGCCCCAGCCTTCGATGCCGGTGTTGGTGGTGATGCGGACAAAGGTGCCGTCGAAGCTGCGATACTCTCGCCCGCCCGAGAGCCGGTAGACGCCGCCAGAGTAGGGCAGCTCGGCCTGGAAGACGTCGATCTTTGCGATCTTGAGCTCAGACATGGTGACTGAAGAGTAGTTGACAAAGAGATTCTGGATCAACGGTGAGGTATCACGAGAGAAGTGAGGGCTGACGACCAAACCACGCTCGTGGGCGGGTAACCAAATCACTTAAGTACGCGTCTCCCTGCCGACAGGAATGCTCCCGATATCCAATCCCGAGATCAAGCCCCCCAGTCCTTGCATGCGACTTCCGCCTCCCCCACGAATCCGGGGTAGATAGATCCAGCTTCCCCTCATTTCGTCCCTCAAGCTCTCATCTCTCCCGTGATGGAGTTACGCAGTCCAAAAGGAGCACTCAGCACTTGTCTCAAGGGAGAAGTCGGATACGGCGTGTGTTAGAATCTGGAGCTATCAAGGTGTGACATGCACGGGTTGCTCATCCGAGCAAGTGTGGGTGTAGTTGTGTAAGTCATGTCGGCCTCTTTGTCTTGCGGGTGAAGCAGAGCCGCCAGCATCAACTAAACTGCACAACAGCGGGAATAATATTGTCCTATTTTTAACACTTTGGATATAGAAATAGGGGTCCCTGTGGTTGACTGATATTTTCGTGATAATACTTTGAGTTCTTCTGCTTGACAAGACGTCAGATCGGGTTCCCAAGCCGAGAAAGTCCACCAAGCCATCGGCAACCCGATCTGTAGCATGTTTTCCCCGCATCATCTATTTACATCCCAGCGCAGCTAACTAATGACCGGTTGAGAGCTGACCAATGGAAACGAGATGCTCAGCAAAGAAACTCGGGCCTATCTGCCAGAATGCCGTCCCGGCTGCACTCCCCGATGGGCACAGAGATCACTCCATCGAGAACCCGGACTCACTCCCGGTCAAGCCAAGAAACAGTGAGAAAGACCATGTTTAGAATGATACAAGGTGAATGGACTATGAGGACACTCACTTACAAATCAAATCAACCCCGCTCTAATATGTCAGCACTCAAGACGACGTAACTATTCGCAACATGGTTGTATAAAGGGACCAACTCGCCCTCACTCGCTCGACTCACCACACAGGCCATCTCGAATATAAGCAAAAACTACAAAAATGTCTCTGCCCACCACTCGTCAGGCCTGGCGCCGAACCGATGACTACACCCCCGGAACGCCCAAGGTGAAGCTCGTCACAGAGGACCTGCCCCTCCCCCTCCACCCCACGGGCGTCCTGATCAAGGTCCGCGCCGTGGCCCTCAACTACCGCGACGCCAACATCGCCAACGGAGGAAACCCCTGGCCCGTCATCCCCAACGGTGTCCCCGGCAACGACGCCGCTGGTGAGATCGTCTCGGTGGGTGACCGTGTGTCGCTCGTGTCTGTGGGAGACCGCGTTGCTCCCATCACAGACTCCGAGTACGTCACTGCCCGCTCGACTGGCCGGTCCTGGCTCGCTGCCAACGAGGATGGCACTCTGGCCACGTACCTTGTCTTTGACGAGAGGCTCGTCACCAAGCTTCCCGAGCACCTCGACTGGGTCCAGGCCAGCATCATCCCCTGCGCTGGAACGACGGCCTGGTCTGCCCTCAAGGGCGCCACCATCGGCCAGACGGTTCTGATCCAGGGTGAGTATCCGGTAAACAATATCTGACAAATGCACTCGTTGACAACTCCAAGGTACCGGCGGTGTCTCCACCTTTGCCCTCAAGCTCGCCCGCGCCTCTGGCCTCAGGATCATCCTGACATCGTCTAGCGACGAGAAGCTCGAGCAGATCAAGAAGCAGTTTGGAAAGCCCGAGATCCAGACCGTCAACTACAGGACGCACCCGGAGTGGCAGCAGGAGGTGCTCCGCCTGACGGGCGGCATCGGCGTCGACCTCGTGATCGAGAACGGCGGCAGCAGCTCTCTCGTCAGGAGCATGGAGTGCACGCGTCGCGGCGGCATCGTCAGCCAGGTCGGCTACCTCGGCGGACCCAAGCCCGAGCATCTCAAGGAGTTTGTCTCCACCATCATCGACAGGCGGCTCAACGTCCGGGGCATCAACGCCGGCTCCAAGGACGACCAGGACGAACTGATGGCAGCCATCTCAGCCACGCAGATGACGTTTGAGGATATTCTCGACTCGGTTTGGTCGTTTGACAAGTCGGAGGAGGCCATTGAGTTTGTTTGGCAGGGCAAGCAGGTTGGAAAGGTTGTCATTAAGTACGACTAGAGGTAAAAGACAAAGAAATATGTATCATGCGCTCGATGAAGGGGACTGGGATAACATGGAAAGGCGCAAGGCTTTGGTTTAGAGGCAATAGTTTCATTAAGTAACATTATACATAAAAGGGGTCAACTAAGCTGGTCGTCAGGGGTGTAAACGTAAATCATATATCCACCGTCTATCCTACAAGTCTACATCTACCGTATAGACCAGGATATCAAATCTTCCCCTTCCATCCTGTTCCTCTCTTCTTCATTATCTTCACCTTGGCAGCTACCAACAACCCACCCCCCATAGCCAATACACTCCCCGCAAACGCCTGCGCACCATAATACCCTCCCTGGGCATCGATAATGGCACCCGCAATAGGCGGACCCGTCAGCGCCGCAAAGCTCACGACCGTAAAGGCCATGCCCATCCGCACGCCGATCTTGCTGAGGTCCTGCGTCAGGAGTGAAATCCCCGTGGGGAAAAGGCTCTGGATGGCAGCAGCCACGATGCCGTAGATCACGGCCCACGCGTACAGCCCCGGCTTGTCGGTTACCAGCATCCAAAAGTACAGCAGCACCGACGCCGCGAGGGCGTGCGGCGCAAACACGTTGATGGCCCCTACGTGGTCGGCGAGCCAGTTGGATCCTAAGCGGCCGACGATGCCGACGCCGTTGAGGATCATGAGGAGGTCGAGGGATGCTGTGTAGGTGAGAGGCGGATCGAGGGCTACTTTCGAGTAAGCAGCAAGGAAGAAATAAGCAAGATACACACCCCAGCAGGTAAAGAACGAAGCCGCAACGTACAAGCTATACTCGACGTCCTTGAACGCAGACCAGTCCACAACCGGGTTCGAACCCCGCGGCTTCATCCTGGGCTTGACAAACACCAGAGCAATGCACAGCGTCACCAGCTGCGTCAGAGCCGCGATCCTCAGCGTCCAAGCGAACCCCAGCCTCGGCAGGAGCTGCCTCACCAGGCTCGGAAACACCATGCCTCCCGTGGCGCTCCCGCACGCGGCGATGCCCATGGCCAGAGCACGACGCCTCGCAAAGTAGGTCGACAGCACCGCGAGGACGGGGCAGAAGATGCAGCTGTGCCCGAGACCGACGACGACGCCCTGCGCGACAAAAAAGTGCCAGTATTCCGTGCCCACTGATGTGGCAAGCACGCCTACAACCTGCAGGGCGATGCCCGTGGCGAACACATAGCGAAAGTAGCCCGCGTCGACCAGCCGACCTGTGAGGGTACCCACAAAGAACAGCAGAAAGACACTGATAGAGCCGATCCACGAGATGTCGCTCGCCGGCCGAGACAGCTTGTCGGTGTAGTAAGCCTGGAAGATTCCAAAAGAGTTAACCCAGCCCCAAGTGTTCATGTAGACCAAGTGACTGGAGAGGCATACGCACCAAGCTCGCCATCCGCCATCTGGAGGCGTCATCGAGCTGACACTCGAGTCTTGCGATACTCGACTCACCATTTGTTCCAGGATGCTCATCCCGAACTCCCGACCCTCCTCACCTGTGCCGTCCATGTCAAACTGCGTCACTTCCGGCACCGCCATGCTTTGTCTCTCAGGATCGGATCCGTTCATGTTTAGATATTGGCTCGAGAAGGTCTCAGTGGTGGTGGCGTGATACCTTCAACGTTGACAATTCAAAGAAACCCCTATGACTGTCAACTGTGAAGAACGCCTATCAAGAGCCAAGTCATAAGCCACAGGGGAATAAGTCTAAGTTATACCTTTGTAATCCATCATATTTGGTCATTGTTCCTGTTCAGATTATTGCCCAGTTCTCATGTTCACTTCTTCATTCTTTGTGCGCTTGGTCGAACAAGAAACACCCTCCGAGCTGAACACCACTACCACCACCACCTCACCCAATCTTGAGTGACTATGTACCGAAGGTTTCAAGACATCGGGTTCAAGTTGTGTTCAAGGGCAGAGAATCTTACCTTGAGCTGGGATTCGGTTCCGAGCTAGGGGATGGCCAGCCACCCAAGTTGAGATGGACGCCGGGGAGACACACCCTTGAACAAAAGCCATTCTTGGCTCGCGAGGTCATAGCTAGCTCATTATCTACCTATGCAACCTGCTTCGTGCGGATTTCATATCAATCAATGCCTCTGTATACTCATAGGTCATCCTATCCATCCATCCATCCATCCATCCATCCATCCCTTCATCCCTTCATCGACAAACAACACCCGGGGCATCCAGAGTGTCCAACACATACATGTACGCAACCAGCCCTACCTCCCTTGCCTGCTTGCTCCGTCGTTGTTCACCATCATCCTAAATACAAATCCATTCCATCCCCGAGTTTGACTCCAAGTAATGCCCCTTCTCCCACCCAAGTCTATTCCTCCCCCATATTGTCAATCATCTCACACCCACTCCAACTATCAATCTCATTTCCAGCAACCATCCACCTTTACATGAGGATCTATTCCATGTTAGTCGTCTGCTTCATCGCGAATAATACAAAGACACTTACGCAGTCGCCATCCTGCTTTCCTTGTGGGATACCCATATCTTCAAATGTCGCTGGGCCCTTGCCTGCCTTCGGTGGCGGCGCAGTTGCCGCGCTAGGAGCAGGGCTAGGCTTGTTGTCGGGCCTCTGGAACTGCGATGGCGGCGCACTGCCAGTCCTTGGGGGCCCAGCAGGAGCCCCTTGAGGACCCCCTTGAGGACCTCCTTGAGGACCTCCCTGGGGTCCGCCAAAGGGTCCTGGAGAGGGACCACTAGGTCCTGGGCCTGGGCCTGGGCCACCAGGAATGCGAGGCTGTGCGCTCGAGGTACGTGGCGGCCGCATATCAGGGCGCATCTCTGTCGGCTGCGGTCGTGGCTGCTGTGGCTGTGGGCCTCCTCCCTGTTGCTGATTCTGGGGGAGAGAGCTTCCTCGCTCGGGTCGGCCACTGGCTCCAGGCACACGGGAGAAACGCTCGTAGTTCTGAGGCTGACCCGGCCCACCCTGGGGGCCCGGCGGGTACTGGCCAGCAGGGGGGGGCTTCTGGAGTCGACCACCTTGAGACCCACCGTCTGGGTATGGAGCTGCGCTGCCTGGTCTGGCAAAGCCATCCTCTGGGTAAGGAGATGGTCGTCCTCCTGGTCCTCCAGGGCCACCAGGGCCACCTGGACCTGGGCGACCACCTTCCCATCCAGCAGATGCAGCTCTATTGCGCAAGTCAGGACGGCCGGGGCCACCGGGACCACCGGGACCTCCAGGACCTCCATGACCGCCAGGACCTCCAGGACCGCCGGGACCGCCAGGACCGCCAGGACCGCCGGGACCGCCAGGATGGAGGTTACCCATCGACTGCGAGGTTGGCATTGGTCGGGGGCCACCTGTCTGAGGCTTGATGCCAAAGGCGCTTGAAGGACGGTCTGCGGGAGGTCCCATTCGCGGATCTTGGTTGAATCGAGGAGAGGTAGGTCCCCGCACATCATCCTCGGGGTAGGGCGCCGTGGACTTGGCCCGGACGGTCAGGGGTGGCGGTCGATCATCCTCGGGGTACGGGGCTGCTGACTGAGGTCGGGGCGGGCCCTGGTTGGCATCCAGTCGCACATTAAAGGCGGGAGGCCGGTCCGCACCGACAGCAGGGAGCACGAAGGAGGCTCGGGAGGGGTCGGGGAAGTTAACGTGCTCCGAGACGATAGTCGGCCGAATTCCTAGGGATTGGTTAGGGGCCAAACCGGGGCCGCTTGAGGGCGATGGCGGTTTACCCCCTGGACCCTCGTTGGGAGGCGAGTCAGGCGCGCTGTTCTCGCTGAGGGTCGGCATTTGCTGTGGCTGCTTGAAGCGATCAGGTCGCTGCCCCCGCTGGGAACCGTGTTGCGACTTGATCCGAGTCAGTGTAGTCGTCTCATGGTCTGCCTTGGAAAGTGTCTTGTCGGCGTCCAGCGACTCGAGTCGGCCAATGGCGTCCTTGTTGCCATGGTCGGCCGCTATCTGGTACCACTTCCGGGCCTCCGCCAGGCTCTTCTCAACGTGTATTCCTATCTCGTTGTAGTATCCCAAAGCGAATTCTCCAGTAGGGAGCTTGGCAGCCGCAGCTTCTTGAGCATACTTGTACGCCAATGCCTCGTTCTTCTTGAAGACACCCTCGTAACCAAACAAGAACCATCGACTGACACCCAGAGCAGCCTCTGGAAGACCCTGCTTGGCTGCCAGGCCGTAGTAGTGGATCGAGTAAGAGGGGTTAAAGTCGCAGCTAAATTGACAAAGTTCGTGTGCTTGACCCATCTTGAGCTGCGCCTTGGCGAAGCCCAGGTAAGCTGACTTCTCGATGTACATCTTGGCTGTGAGGGGGTTGTTGGGCAGCAGACCCTCGGGAATGCTGATGTCGGGTAGGTCCCGGCCGATGAGCATGCCGTACACGTAGGCGCCTTGAGGAGCGTCTTCGTCGGAGCTGTCAGCAGCGGCCTGTATCCGCTCAAGGCCGGTCGAGTAGTCCTTGGACTCGCCGTGCTGGCCTAAGAGGCTCATCATGCCCATCCGGTACAGCGAGGCGGAATCCTTGAGGGATAAACCGCGGTAGTAATGCTCCTTGGCCTTGGACATGTCGTTGGACTGTTCGTACAGCATGCCCATCCGATATTCCGATCGGGCGTGGCCAAGGTCGGCGGCACGCTTGTAGCCGACATAGGCCTCACGCTTGTCGACGCGATTGCCAAACTTGCCAAACTCGAGCCATTTTGAGCGCATGTAGAGTGCCTCGGGGTGCTCTTGTTGTGACAGGTAGGAGATGATGTTGATAGCATCGAGGCGGAGCTCATGTTCTATGCGAGGGGTAGCGGGTCGGGCCCTGTCGCCGTAGTCTCTTGTGAGGCACTCCTGGGAGATGTCTGCCCAGGTAAGGACGTCGCGCGCCCAGGTAATCTGCATCGAGACATTCTGGGAGTGCAAAACGTGCTTGCGCGCGTTCCATAGTATCTCCTCCTTCTCCTCGTCAGTCGGGGGGATGTTATCGCCCTTGACCTTGGGGAAGGGCGAAAAGGAGGGGGCGTCGAAGTTCATGGTGCTCAGGCGCTCGGTCCTGTAGGAGTCGGTCGACTGGTATGCTCGAATATCGTCGTCTGAGACCTGAGCGGCGGTGGCCTGGGGCCGGGGCTGGTCAGCTCCCCGAGGGTTGATATAAGTCGAGAGGGAGGGCTCGCGGGTGTGACGAGGTCCAGGTGCAGCTTCGGATCGCGGTTCAACAGAAGTAGCCTCGAGCTCCATGCGCTGGAGGTCCTCCTGCATGTTTTGGGGGACCTGAGGGGTTACCCTA
Organism: Fusarium illudens; assembly: GCA_013623515.1. Lineage (NCBI taxonomy): Eukaryota > Fungi > Ascomycota > Sordariomycetes > Hypocreales > Nectriaceae > Fusarium > Fusarium illudens. The sequence goes on from JABFEX010000185.1 coordinate 20,497, forward strand.
GATACAAGGACAACAAATAATCGTCAGCGCGCCCCACCTTTCCACCGTTGCAACCGGATCCGGCTCAGAGGCAAGCTTAAGGGGACGGAGCAGGACAGGGAGCTTGGGGAATCGGGAAATAGAAACTGGAGCCTGGGCCGCAAACGGGATTAAAAGGGGAGAAACCAGGCGACATACCTTTGGGGCGCAGGAGCGACGACCTCGGGCATATAATAGTCGTCAAAACCACCGGGGACAAAGGTCGCACCGAGTTGTGGGGGAGCCATGTCGTTCCGCTGGCCGTCTGTCGGGAAGAGGACGTAAGATGTCAGCACGAGGATTGGGGGAAAGGATGAATAATGAAGGGGCCCCGGTTCTGGCCTCTCCCTGGGAGATGAGGGTACTGTAAGAGCTGACAGGCGGCGTGGTCGCCGATGACTCTGCAGAGACGGCGCGTAACCCCTCCTTTCGCCTAAGCCAGCAGGCGACGGACGAGCTGATTTGGCTGTGTGCGTGCGCTGCGCTGCGTTCTGGCTTGGCTGGCTGGCTTGCTTGCCTACCTGCCTGATTGATTGATTGATTGGTGGCGGTGGTTCCAGCGACAAGCTGCAGAATTAGTCGATCTGGCGTAGGCTGTAGGCTGGTTGTGGCCCAAAGGAAAGGCTCCAGAATCAAGACTGGAGTGTGAAACGCCAGGCGGAGGCGGCGGGAGCCCAACGACGAGGGGATCCAGAAGTAGTAACAGTGCGGCGGGGTTCTCGAGCCCAATGTCGGGCACCTCAGGGGGATCAAGCACAAGGATCCAGGTCCAAGGGGCGCCAAGAACCACTCTGTAGGGGCGGGCTGGGATTGTCCGTTGGTACTGCCGACAGACAAATGTTGTCGGGAGCGGGACGCAATGGAGCAGATACGAAGATCTACTAATACCCGTAAAATAATAAGAAAAGTCGTCGGATGCACGATTGCTTGCTTGGGCGTGCCGTCCCGAGATGGCTGTGCCAGAATAGTCACAATGTCGTCCGCCACAGCAGGCAGTTTAGGGGTCCGTCCTGCGCCGGGTCCTTGTGGTGTTCAGGCAGTGTTGTGTCCTGGCCCGCTGGCATGGCCCAAAAGACATTGCTGAGACCTAGAACGTGGCTTGGTATCCCAAGGACCAGGCTGTGTAGTGGGTGCCAGAGACGCAAATAGCTCCCCTGTCGAAATGACGATGCTGGTCTGGAGCTCTGGGGAAAGACCATGTCGAGCTTGCGTGTTCCTAAGGGGCGTCGACCGATATTGCAGGTAGCCAGGGACGAGCAAAGGCTGACACGGCTTCAGGTCTAGATAGATAGTTCGCGCCAAACTCTGTCGGGGTTGTCTTCTCCAAGAGGCGTTCCTCTCTCGAGCCTTGAATGTTCTCGTTCTCGTATTGGGGGTCCAAGATCGAGTGCGTCCCAGCCAGTCCCTCAGGGTCCCGAGTTGGCCGCCAATCAATCAATCAATCCAGTCAAACAAGTATGCCGGCGAATGGAGAGTCACCAGCTCGCACAAAAGGTGCTCCTGCATATCAGCTCTTACAGAGGGGAGCCGGCCAAGTGATGACGGGGATGACGGGAGAATTAAGAGTTGCTTACATGAAGAAGAGTTGCCGGCAGCGGCTGAGCCGCCGGGAGCACCCTTTCCGAGCTGTGCGTATTGCTGATAGCTCGCCATTGCGGCGGCTGAAGGGTCGTCGTGTGGGGCAAGGGAATGTTGGTATAGCACGAAAAGATAGCCGACGAAGGGAGTCGGAAGAGAAGGGGACCGAGGGTCGAGATCAACGAGGAGGCTGAGGGTCCAGACGCTTCGTTATGTATGTGACGGGCCTCACGAGATGGGCTGCTGTCCTGTAATCAGCTGTAAGGAGTTGTAACACTAGAATCGCTAGGCCCAGCCCGCGACTGGCACCCTGTGGGCGTCCTGCAGTGGGTAGGCTGCGGCGGCGGCTGTTGGGAGCGGGGCGCTCCCGAGCAAAAGGTGCGCGCGACGGGCGACAGTGCGTGGGGAAAAGCAAAGGGTCACTCGCTCGCTGGGTGCTGCGACAGCGCCTGCGACAAGCTCGCAAGTGGGTGGGTTGTAGGTGTGGATGTCAAGGAGAAGGATTCGCGGCAGGGATGTGGCCCCGTTCGTTCAACGGCCGTCTTGTTTCAATTTGTGGAATCAGGAACTCTGTCGGACTGACATGAACTGTTGGGCAACGATCGGCGCAGACACGGGCGTGCTGTATGGAGTGATGTAGGGGCAGGGGAGAGGTTGGTTGTAGGAATGAAATAAGTAGGCCAAAGCAATGGAGGTGAAGAATAAAGGTGAAGCAGGCAGAGGCAGAGGCAGGCGCCTGAGATCTCAGGTCCTCCCTCGACGTCAGATGCCTCTCGCCTAAGTTCCAGATGGTTGCGAGGTAGGAGGCACCAGCTGCAACTGCCCGGCACTGCAATGGTCGACGGGAGCTAATTGACTGGTATCTTGGCAGCCGGGCCAGTAAATTCAAAGCCGTTCAAGATTGCCAAACAGAGTTGGTCATGGGATTTTTGCATTGCACTATCAACGTCTTGGGGAGCTGCAAAGTTGGAGCTCCCAGCACCTTGGCTCTCGAGGATGGTGGGGAGCCACACGGCCATGGACATCCATGAGACGAGACGAGGGGGGGTAGTTCAGAGAGGTTGGTCATGATGTATACATCCATGCCAGCCAGCTACGGCGTTGTGAAGTCATGGCCCTCGTACTCTCAAATCTGCCAACCATCGTAGCACATGTCCTGATGCCTCTCGTTTCTCGTACTCTCTGGCTAGTTGTCAAGTTTCACATGTGCTGTTGGCTGTAGCTAATCTACAGATATGGGTATCATTTCGAGCTTTGCTGTAGGTAGGTAGCTACATGGTTAAGCTGGGGCTCTTGCTCAGCCACAGCCCCCCGCTGCTATTTTCAGCTCTATCCCTGGTTTCATCTCCAGCGAGCGCCGCCCGCTGCTGGAGGCCACGATGGGCAGAATTTGATTTGTTCTCTTTCTGTTAGACCAACAGGTTGTGGTTGTTTGTTCGGACAGCACATGCCATTCTCATAGCTATTCCCGTGCACAAGCACAGAGCCACCTAACAGCAGCTGTCGTGCTCTGTACGGCCACGTGAAAGGTCTCCGACCGCGAACAAGCTTATCCCCTCGTGGCCCCAATGGGAGTTTAATTAATCTTCTAGTGCTATGCGAGGTACCTACCTTGGCACTGGAGGTGTCAAGGCAGAGAGAACCCGCATGCCTAGGCTGACTCCAAGCCAAAGGTCTTTGCGACGGAACTGGCAATGGAATCTCTCAAAACGCTGCCAAGACCAGCCGCACAAGGCTGACTGGCTGCCCCCCATGATCCTCCTTCTCATGTCTGCCCAGCCCAACCCCAAAGAGGCGGGATGGTGCCCACTCGCTGTCAATGCGCCATCAGCCGCATGCAACCCAATGCAAGATTCCGAGATGGCAAAGAAGCAAATCACAAAGAGGCAATTTTGTTGAAATGGTGCGAACCTGGTAGGCCTGGACAGAGATGGACACCTTGGATTGATTACCTCAGCCGGAGTGAGTTGGCGGCTCGGCCCGGAATTTCCCTCTCCCGAGCCACCCCTGCAAGCCCAGCGACCTCGCAACCACCAACGCCAGGCATGTGCCGTGGCCTCGCGTCACTGGATGCAGCCTGGTGAAGCTTCAATATCACCATCCATCAACACCACGACCCCAACGAACCATACCACAACACCACCTCATTGATCGCCTCATTTCCACATATCTCTTCAGAACATCGCTCTGCGCAAAACAGTGACGAGACATTCTGCTCTCCCCCCGTCGCCCACAATGGCCGACCGCAACCTCGCCCAGATCCTCGCTCAGCTCAAGCACTCCCCATCCATGAGCTACCCCGAAGCCAACGCCCTCCTCTCCAAGGCCAAGCTCGCTCTCCTCAAGCTCAACGCCCTCACGCCGTCCCAGTCCACCCCCGCGCCCCTCCTCCCTCTCGCCCGCGAGACCTACGAGCAGGGCGCCCTCTTCGCCATCCGCGCCCGCAACCCCGACGCCTTCACCCGCTATGTCCAGCAGCTCCAGCCCTTCTACGAGCTCCCCGCCGCCGTGCTCGCACCCAACCTGCCCGAGCGGAACAAGGTCACTGGCCTGAGCCTGCTTCTGCTCCTGACTCAGGGTCGATATGCCGAGTTCCACACTGAGCTCGAGAGCTTGGCTAACCGGGAAGGCGGCGGTGGCGACGTCGAGAGTGATCGATACTTGGGCTACCCTATTCGCCTGGAGAGGTGGCTGATGGAGGGATCCTACGACCGGGTTTGGAAGGCCATGAAGAGCAGTGAAGTACCATGCGACGAGTACAGCGTTTTCTCAGAGGTCAGAGCCTCTCCCAAACGCCCTCGACGATCAGCACATGCTAACTCAGACGCAGATCCTCAAGAATCAAATCCGCTCCGAAATTGCCTCGAGCAGCGAGCGCGCATACCCCAGCCTCCCCATCAGCTCGACAAAGTCCTTGCTCTTCCTCGACTCCGAGGGCGACGTCATCTCCTTTGCCCACCACCGCGGCTGGGTCGTCCGCGACGGCAACATCTACTTCCCCGACGCTGCCGAGGGCGAGGACGGTGATCAGAACAAGGAGATGAGCCAAATGGTGATAGAGAATGCCCTGGGTTACGCCCGTGAGCTCGAGACGATTGTGTAAGTGAGGTGCTGCGCTACCGCACATGAGGGAACAAGACACATAGACGGGGTGAGGGAGGAGATAACTGTTGTACGACTAATTCAACTTGATGATATCCGTCTACCCGACGGAAACGCAAAACAACCAACCGTCCAACGTACGCATGAGCTTTCCAAAACGTCATTCTTCGAATTGTGTACGTCTCGCATGTAATGTAATCAGGCTAAGTTGCAGCTATAAAGACACGACATGACTCCTATGCCATCGTTCTACCAACCTATCGTCCAAGTCCGGCCTTTTTTGAAAACCATAGACGTTCCCCCTTTCGGTCCACCTGGCTTCTTTTGTGCATCGTTGACTTCGTCGAAACTCCTTGTCCCAACTTTGCGCTCCAGTCATTAAATCTTCTACTCTTTAAAGGCTTAAGCGAATAGCTTCAATCCGCTTCCATGCTTGCCAATCTCGCACACTTCGCACACCCTGCACACGGTGCCCTTGTATTTGGTGTGGTACTTGGAGCCGTCAAAGGCACACTCCTCGTACGCTGTGCCGCTGTAGATGGGCGTATGGCTGGCCGCGCACACGTCAAACTCGGCGAACTGGTCAAACTCAATCTCGATAGCATCGTGAGGGTTGCGCTCGCATTGCGCCTTGGTCCTCTTGGCCTGGAGATAATCGGTCAGTAGCTGCAATAGTGTGAACAGAGACATTATCATGACTTACGTTCTCTACAATCTTGGTGGCACCGCCGTTGGCAATGATGCGGTTGGCAAAGCTCAGGGCAGAGTTGTAGTTCCTGTTGCGCATGGCCAACTGCATGGCGCTGAGCAGAGCAAGCTGTCGATGCGGCACCTCGATCTTGGGGATGGTGAAGTAGGCCGACAGTTCGAGGCTTCTCTGAAGCTTCTCGGGGTCGTTGGCCACGACGTCGGTGGAGCCCAATTGTCTCCTTGAGAGCTCAATGTCCATAGCAACAGCGTACTCGCTCGCTGAAGTAATCAACTTTCTCGCCTCAGCCACCTCGTCCTCGCTTGACACCGCATTGAGCAGGATGGCGTGGAGGATGCCCTTGAAAATGTTGACTCCAGCCTCCAGCTTGTTGGACTTCATCGAGTCGTAGCCTGCCTGCAGATCATTGGAGGCAAGGTGCTCCAAATCCCGAGGGATAATGGGCAGAACCTTTCTGGGGTCTGTCTCGTCCAGGGTTCGACGAACATAGTTTACCAGAGGAGACAAGCCTTGAGAAGCGGGGAGGAAAGTCTTTGAGGCCGAGTAGACCTCAAGGAATCGCGGCTTAAGCGGTGCAAAGTCAACCGCACCGACCTGTCGGTTCAGGAGCTGCATGGCCGTTTCGAAGGAGCCGCCAGCAATGTGATCCACAGCCAAGGGCGAGTTTCGTGCCCAGAGGTCTGCCTCACTGCTGGCAGCGCCGCCGGCATCAGCAGTCTCGACATTGACGAAATCGCTGTCAACTTCAGGAACGGCGTCATCACCCATATCCCAGCCGGCAACATCCTCATCATCATCGTCGATCAACGAGACGTTGCGCTTAGCGGCAGAATCGTCCTCCAGGGCGTCCTCGAAGCCTCCGCTGACAGCAGCAGGCTCGTCCTCAAGCGAAAGACCCTCAACCTGTCCGAGAAGGGCCTTCTCAAAGAAGGACTGAGAAGTAGCCTTGGTAGGCCAGCTGGCTTTGAAGGTCGACACAACAGGCTTAGGAGTGGACAGAGGAGCGCCCAGAGTGGGCATGGTGAGGTCTTCCTCAGTCAAACCGGTGGCCTCCAGGATGGCCTGGCACTCCTCTTCAAGACCGTTAGACTTGGCAGTCATGTAAGCCAGAGGGTCTGATACAAGGTCAGTGGAACGCTCGATAGATAGTTAGCTTTACACTTACAGAGGTCAATTTCCTTGAACATTTGAATGCGATCCTCAACCTCGCCGAGGTAAACGGCATTCTGGAACCGCGAGGTAAAGTCACCACGGTGCTCAGCAATCTTGGCCATTCGTGCAAGCTTGAAGTGGTCACCAGTAGCGAGGTACAGGAAGGAAAGCTTGTCGAACTGCTTCAGCTTCTGGTAGCACATCTCGACGACCTGGTGATTGCCATGCGCCAATGCCTCCGCGCTCAGGCGAGTCCAGAACTTGGGCTTGTCAAGCTCCTTAGCCATCTCGACAGCTACGTCAAGGTTGCCGCACTCAATCGCAAGGTCAAATCGGGTGGTAGGGTCCTGGACGAACTGCAGGGCAATCTCGGGGTAGCCCTTCTTCTGGAGATATGAGATGATGGACTGTCCAACAAGGCTGGAATTCCGAATGATGTGAAGCATTTCCTCGTAGTTTCGCTTCACAAGAGCCAGCTTGAAACGGTACTCGGTAGGGTCGATCTGCAGGATGCGGGGCTTGGCGGCTCTGTCGAGGCAGTAGACATTGCGGCCCTTGACCTTGACCAAGTACACGGTCTGGTCGAGGGTTCGGACAATACCATTGTCACCGTTCAAAAGAGTGTACTTGACATGGTTCAAGGTCGAGTAGAGGAGGACACCAGCATCGTCCCAGGTGGCGCTCTTGATACGAATTGTCTCGTGGAGGGAGCCGACCTGCTCGAGAGTCTTGGTCACAATGGTCACGTTGTGCTTGCTCAGGAGAGCGGCGTAGAGACCATCGTTGGACCAGACAACGTACTTGACGCCGTTGACGGCGAGTTCACCAGTGCTCTTCTTTTGCTGGATATCGTAGAGGTGAACAGCAGTTGGGGTGATGATCAAGAGATTACCAGTGCCTCCAAAGTAGATGTCAGAGGTGCCGACAGGAGGCTTGAAGGATCGGGTCGTGTTATTGGAGAGGTCCTTGATATCAATGGTTTGGCTGGCCGAGTTGAGAACAGCGAATCGGTTGCGGGCCACAAAGATGGCCGAGTTTCCGGCGCCACGCTTGGACTCGGCCGGCTCAATGGCGCCCGAGCCATCCTTGGGAAGGTTCACCAGCTCGTAAGAGCCTCCATCGGCCGGGGAGGTGACAAGGATTGATCGCTCCGCAGGGTTGTAGGACAGAGTGCGGGGCGCAACCCAAGCGCTACCGAGCTTCTTGAGCGATAGCAGGGTAGGGCTCTCGAGGTTCTTCTGAAAATCGTAGGACCGGACATGCTTCTCCTTGGTAACGTAGAAGAGCTGGTTCTGGTGAACAGCAGAAGCAGGACGCTCGCGCTCCAGCTTGAAGACCATGACACCGTTGTCATGGCCTGCAGCGAAGAGGTTGATCTCGGGGTGCGCGGCAATAACCCAGAATCGGTCGTTCTCTCGCTTGAACGATTGGACGGCGGTTCGCTTATTGAGATCCCAGACACGAATGGTCTTGTCCTCGCCAGCGGACAGAATCAGGTCCTGGTGAGGGTGGAAGAGACAGCCCGAGGCGTTCTGGAAATGCCCTCGGCATGTGTCAACCTCCCAGGCCTTGGTCTCGCTCATGCGCCAAAGCTTGACCAAGCGGTCGTCGCCAGCGCTCACAATGAGGGGCATTGTGGGATGGAAGGCGACCCAGTTGACACCTCGGTCGTGGCCCTCGAGGACGAACTTGACAACGGCATCGGTGTTGCCAAACATGTCGGTCTGGTTCTGGTTGGCGCGCGCCATCTGGTCTTCAAAGGACATCGAGGTGGGGGCAGAGTGCTTCTTTCGGAGGCCGGAGATGTCCCAAACGCGGACGGACTGGTCGAGAGAGGCGGAGACGACGAGGTCTTCCTTAGGGTGGAACTGGGCACACATGGCATAGTGGTTGTGGCCGGTCATGGTGCAGACTGTGGACAGGTCAGCATTTCAGAACATTGGGGCAAAGCGCCAACGCAACCTACTCAGTGAACGGTTCTGCCAGTTCCATATCCGAATGGTCTGGTCATCCGAGGCTGACAGGATCCAAGGAAGCTCGTGGTGGAAGAAGACGGTTCGGACATAGTCAAGATGGCCGTTGAGGGTGAACAGGCAGCGCCTGGTCTGGTAGGACCAGACCTTGATCTTGTAGTCGTCACCGCCCGAGACGAATAGCGGCTGGGTCTTGTGGAAGTCGACACCGCGGACAGGCCCATCGTGTTCCTCGAAGCGATCAATCAACGTTCCCATTCGGTAATCCCAGAGCTGGATGGTGGAAGAGTGTAGCGACACTAGGATCCATGGTCTGATGGTGACTTGTCAGCTTGGCGGTTGCGATGCGGTTCAGCGACGGTCAACGACTGACCTCTTTGGGTGGAAGGCAATGCCCTTTGCTCGTGAGGACTTGGACTCAAACTGCGCAAAGATTACAATTAGTCAATCTGCGCCCGAGTACACCGTAGCCGCGCTCTCATACCTTGGTCAACATTCCCGGGGAGGACTGCATTTTGGCGGGGAGGTGAAGCCGCAGCTTCGAGCATTAAGGGGTGGAACTATACGGGCCCAAGAAACGGTCGAGGGAAGCAGTTTCTCAGCTTGCTTGTCGCTAGATCGCAAGAGTCGGAGCGAGCTGGCCAGCAGAGCGTGGAGACGGGGGAGGTATTGAGGAGAGAAAAGGGAGGGATAGTGGTGGTTGAATGCTGGCCGTGGAGGGATCTCCTACCTAGGAGGCTTAAGCAATCGTGTCCCAAAGTGTGGGCTGGCCATCGCTGGGGAGGCTGAACCCACCCGCAACATCCATTGTTCCGCTCGCTATGCTCCCTGAATGTGGCTTGACACCGACCCCTGAAAGGCAAATGCAGGGGACACGACGCCCAAACACCCGCTGGATCCTGTCACAACCACAGCCACAGCCAGGCGCCACATCATGACAGGGGCTTCTCGCTAAGCCTAGTTGGGGCAGCTCCTGCTTTTGGTGACGCTGTCCAGATCCAACGACACTTTACGACCAGAGGTCAGCTTGATTCTTGATGAACGAACTGCCATTGCAGGACAATTGAAAAGCCTGCTGCGGTCACAGAAGGCTTGGAAAGCCGAATTTTATTCATTGGACTTTGCGTCTTCGAGAATTGCAGCGTCACTTCCTGATCGCCACGTCTATCATTCAGGCAGCTCCTGAGAGCTGAGAGCTGTCCTTTGCCCCTCCATCGCGAGCCTCAAAGCTCGGAGCTTCGCGTAGATCCAGCAAAGACGACCACATGCGCTACACGAGACAATTCTAGTCATGTTGCGCCTTTCTCAACTGCCATGGGGCCTGGCCATGGCCCTCACGGCTTCTCTCTCGAGTGCATCTCCAGCTGTCAACGTGGGCATGAACGCTGCGTTTCCCCGTGGACCATATCTACTCGAGCTTCTGTACGGATCATCCAAAGCATCCATACCGCCTTGTATCGCAGTGCTAATAGTGTTTAGCGAGACGGCTGCCGGAGAAAACTCGACTTCATACTTTCCACTCCTTGACAAGATCGCCAGTGGCCATTTTGCACCAGCAAGCTCAGACGCAGCGCTCTACGACCAGTTCCTCGAGGTTCTGCAACAAGACGGCCATATTACCAGCCCCGATGGTCTATCGACTTTCAAGCTGGCCCTTTCCCTACGATCTGCGGCGCCGCGAATCGAGGCGCATTACCAATACTACTCCACTGCCGTTGACCCTGCAACAAAGGACGACGCGGACGACAAGTGTCAGAGCTGGGCTCTCGTCGATAACAAGAAGTACTGTTCGCCAACGCTTAATGATGCGGTAGAAACCGATATTTCATCCAAGTACGTCATGTGCCTGCAAGGTCTAGCCCTTTCCAAGTCCTAACACGATACAGACAAACCAATCTATTACCCTTTGATCGAGTCCTTGGCATAGGCAAAGACGTCGTTCTCTATACCGATCCTACGTCTTCATCTTTCGGCCCTTTCCATGAAGCTCTTTCGAAGGCTGCCAAGCAAGGTGACCTCTCCTATCGACTACGATACCGTCGGAGCACCGCCCAAAGCAGCCCTCTACCTGTCAGTGGCTATGGCGTGGAGCTGGCCTTGAAGAGAACTGATTACATCGTTATTGACGATCGTGAAGCGGGTCAAGATGCTACTCAAAAGCCCGTCGCCGCTGATGTGATTCTTGACGAAGAGGAGGAGGTTACTGATCTGAAGCCCCTTTCAACCTCGGAGTTGGCATCGCTGGGCTTGAAGACAGCGTCGTTCATTCTGAAAAGCGAGAACCCATTCGAAACCCTGGTCAAGGCGACACAAGACTTTCCTAAATTCTCCAGGTCGATCATTGCTCACGAGATCTCCAAAGAGTTCAGTGAGGAACAGCAAAAGAATGTTGCAGCTGGCGTGCCCAGTGGCATCAACTTCCTGTGGATGAACGGCGTCCAGCTCATTGAGCGTCAAATCGAGCCATTTACGCTCATCGAGATGATCCGACGTGAGCGTAAGCTGATTGATGGGGTTCGTGAACTTGGCTTCAATGGCCAGCAAGCTGTGTCGTTGCTTGGACACTCAGAGATTGCCAACGCCAAATCCGATGATGAACCCACCAGATTCGACTGGACAGATAGAAACGAGGGTGGCAAGGTCTTTATCTGGCTCAACGATCTCGAGAAGGATAGCCAATACGAAGAGCTCCCAAAGGAACTGACCGCGGTATGTACAATGTTATTTGTTTGGAAACGTCACTAATCATGCTTTAGCTACTTCGACGCACTCATCCTGGCCAGCTTCCCCAGGTAGCTCTCAATCTCTTTCACATTATTGCGCCTGTCGATTTCACCAATCTTCAGGACGTGAGGACATTTGGCCAGTTGGCGCAGTTCATGCAACGCGGTCTCACCATCCGATTTGGCATTGTTCCCCTAGCGCCCACGCCTGCAGCTGCGGCGGCAGGCAAGATTGCCTATCACTTGATGGAAACATACGGTCTCGAATCTCTCGTTGCATATCTGCAAGAATCTGAGGAGGGCTCCAAGACTGGTGTGGACAAGAAGGCCTTCGCCAAGGCTGCTGAAGGACGCGAGCCACTTCCCGAAACTACCAAGATGACCTTGGATGAGGTTCTTGAAGCCGAATCTTATACGCAAAAGACCAAGGCAGGTCAGGCTTGGAGCAGCCGACTCAACGCGGACACTACGGTGCGCCCCGTATTCGTCGACGGCTTGGCTATTCCTCGCGAGAAGAACTGGGTGCAGGCGATGGGCCAGCGGTTGACCGAGGACACGCAGATCGTTCAAAAGGCTGTCTATCTTGGGGAGATTAACGAAGAGAGCTGGGTTCCAGGCCTGTTCCTCGACAAGGCACTCGCCAAGAGAAACACCCACATCTTTCCCGATGACGACAAATCTCTCCGCGTTCTCGATGTCAATAAGCTCTACACTGACCATGCTGACCTGTTCAGTAAGGTTGCTGTCCTCGAGTCGCATTCTGAGTCGACAAAGGAGACATGGGCCGTTCTGACAGTTATCACGGACCTCAACACGGAAGACGGCCAAGATCTTCTTGTTTCTGCCCTTCGGTTCAAACGTACCAACCCCGGCATTCGTCTTGAGCTTGTCCATAACCCTTCATCGCCCACTGACGCGCACGCTATCAACGGCGCATTCAAGACCAACGCGGCCAAACTTGCCGAGATCGAGAGCAAAGATGAACTCAAGGCCATTCTTGAGGCGTCGTGGACGTCTGAGGATGATGGGTTCAGTACCGCGCTGGCCAACTTCCTTTCCACTGCCAAGATCTTACCAGGAACAAAGGCCCTACTTCTAAATGGCCGTGCCATTGGTCCTCTGCCGGCTGATGTCTTGTTCAAAGAGGACGACCTACAGCAGCTCCTTGACTTTGAGCAGCGAAACAGAATTCTTCCTGTCTATGCCGCGATCGACGACCTCGGTTTCACCGACAAGCTCTCAGACCCTATTGCTACCGCAAAGCTGACATCCATCACTGCCCTCTCCACCATCTCTGATCTCCCACAGGGCATCTTTGAGTCTGCTCCATCCATTCGCAGTACGCTCTACAGTGCATGGAACTCGACACATACCGCGATCGAGATCGGTAACCCAGAGACTGCCAGCATCCATATCGCTGGTCTCTTGAACCCCACCAGCGAGCAAGGTCAGAAGTGGGCTCCGATCCTCAAGGTGTTGTCTGAGCTCGATGGCGTGTACCTGAAGCTGCTCATAAATCCGAAGGAGGTTATGTCAGAGCTCCCCATCAAGCGATTCTTCCGCTATGTTCTCAACTCTGTCCCGTCTTTCGATGAGGCTGGTCATGTCCAGGGCCCCAAGGCTGTTTTCAAGGGTCTTCCCTCCGAAGCTCTTCTGACAGCCGGCATGGATGTCCCTCCAGCTTGGCTTGTGGCTCCCAAGGCATCGGTTCACGATCTCGACAACATCAAGCTCAGCTCAGTCAAGGCCGACGTGGACGCGACATATGAGCTTGAGAACATCCTCATTGAGGGTCACTCCAGGGATGGCAAGCGAGGTGCACCACGGGGTGCTCAGCTGGTCTTGGCAACGGAAAAGGACCCTCTTGTGACTGATACCATTATCATGGCCAACCTAGGATACTTCCAGTTCAAGGCGAACCCTGGTTACTACAACATTCAGCTCAAGGAGGGTCGCAGTGCCGACACCTTTACTATTGAGAGTGTCGGTGCCCAGGGCTACGCTGCTGTCCCCGGAGATGAAGGTACAGATGTTGCGCTTATGGACTTTAAGGGCACGACATTGTATCCGCGACTGGACCGGAAGCCAGGCATGGGAGAGGCTGACGTTTTGGCAACATCCGATGATGAAGACAAGGGCATTGTTGCAAAGGGCCTCAAGTTCGCCGAGAGTCTCCTTGGAGCATCCAAGACGCCCAAGGAGATATCGGCACAAGAACACGCCGAGATCAACATCTTCAGCGTCGCCAGCGGTCACCTGTACGAGCGTATGCTCAACATCATGATGGTTTCTGTCATGCGCAACACCAAGCACACGGTCAAGTTCTGGTTCATTGAGCAGTTCCTCTCGCCCTCGTTCAAGGACTTTATTCCGCACATGGCAGCAGAGTACGGGTTCAAGTACGAGATGGTGACGTACAAGTGGCCGCACTGGCTTCGTCAGCAGAAGGAGAAGCAACGCGAGATCTGGGGCTACAAGATCCTCTTCCTCGACGTGCTGTTCCCGCTGTCGCTCGACAAGGTCATCTTTGTGGACGCGGACCAAATTGTCCGCACCGACATGATGGACCTTGTGAACCACGACCTCAAGGGCGCGCCGTATGGCTTCACGCCCATGTGCGACTCGCGCACCGAGATGGAGGGCTTCAGGTTCTGGAAGCAGGGTTACTGGGCAAACTACCTCCGCGGGCTCCCCTATCACATCTCGGCCCTCTACGTCGTGGACCTGCACCGTTTCCGCCAGCTCGCAGCCGGAGACCGCCTCCGACAGCAGTACCATACCCTCTCGGCCGACCCCAACAGCTTGTCCAACCTGGACCAGGACCTGCCCAACAACATGCAGTTCACCATCCCCATCCACAGCCTCCCCCAGGAGTGGCTCTGGTGTGAGACATGGTGCAGCGACGAGAGCCTGGCCTCAGCCCGCACCATCGACCTGTGCAACAACCCGCAGACCAAGGAGCCCAAGCTCGACCGGGCGAGGAGGCAAGTCCCCGAGTGGACTGTCTACGATGACGAGATTGCAGCGCTGGATCAACGACGTAAGGGTGCCGAGGAGAAGAATACCAAGAGCCGGAGGCTGGAGGAGGAGCCGCATACAAAGGATGAGCTTTAAGATAGAGGGTATATACAGCAACTGATCTTAAACTAGCTAATTTGACTGATTCCTCTCGTTCCGCGTAACCCTTGAGTCCAGCTTTCTTAATCGCCACCACCTTTCTTGGGGGAGCGGATATTTGACACACCAATTTAGCTATTTGATGCACCTTTACCCTCAGGCATATCTCAGCAACAGGATAGTAAATAGTCAAGAGAGACCTGAGTACGTCTTTCTCTAAAAGTTAAATGAATAAATAATAGACTATCTTACCTTAGATTATTTTCCTCTATTCTCAGATTGTTGTTATCTAATCCGATGAAGAGATATTAATGAGGATTTACTTAGGATATGTAACTAGCTGTCCAAAGCGGCATGCCCAATAGTCCATCCGCTCGCTTTCTTTGACTTCTCTCCTGCCACGACAGGAACTGCACGTTTTGCCTCGAGCTGTGATCTGGCTGCAAGAATGTAGGATGCCCTAGCACGAACCCTATTTGAATTTGCCAGTCTTCGTAGCCCAAGTCATCATCTGTTAAAAGTTTCCGCCGCTCGGGGGTTGAGACCAGAGGAAAGCCTCGTACGTCAATCCATCATGCGGCCAGTCCCCTCACGGTTATTTATCGTGATACCTCTTCGGGGTCAGGAGTTCACCGTCACATGCCGCCCCTGACGTATTCATCGTTTACAACAGGCGTGCAAGTGCTTCTTTGCGTTCTCGGGGCCCACAAGAGGAGGCACCTCGAGGGGTGTACCCGGGTTGTTTACTCGCGACATTGTTTGTTCGTCGTGGTGGTCTAGGGTAACCAAGATGGACTACAGCAAGCGGACTGCGCCCCTATTCCTTGGAATATCATCAAAGCGATGATAGGATGAGTTCAATGGTCCTATGAGTGCAATATGCTAGAGAAGTGTTGACGATGTGCCCTGGGGAAGTCCTTAACTGGTCAACACACGCGGTGGAGCATCCAGGATTAACGATACCCATCAGAAGTTCACACATCTTCTCTGGTGACAGCTAACGGTGGACAATTCGTATTCGTTTTGTGTTTCATAACTGAGACTACTTTGCTGTTCTCCTCATCCGCAATACATGAGCCTCATGATCCTCCAACAACAATGGCTCGACATTCCTACACATGGTTCTATAAACCCCAACAGTGTCGTCCCAACACAACCCCAACCTGGCCTGGCACTCCTCAACTACAAGCATGGATGGCTGTAGTCAAGAGAAGTAGTGTCAACTGCTTATCCGTTCGCCCTCCAGGCTTCGTTACCGCGACTTGCCGAGCTTGTGTCCATAGGCGGCAAGAGGAGAGGCGGTAAAGCTGTGGGGAGGCCCAACAAGGCCCTAGTCGTGTCCAAAATACTCATCCCAAACGCCTCGTATATGTGGTATATTCGTGTCTATTCCCAATTCCCAAATTCCAGACCGTTTGCACCATGGGGGATATCAGTTGCTCCCCTCCCCAGATAAAGATCAGACCAGGACTGCTCAGCGCCGTCTTCCGAGTTCCATGGTCGATATTGTGACAAGTATCTTGCCATTCCCCGCAGCCATCGGAGCAAGGGCTGTCAAGAGCGAGGGAAGGCTAGAAGAAAAGAAATGGCGGGTATCATAATGCCGTGTAACCAAGACACCCGGCTCCGAAAGCTCCGTGATCAGATTGCGACTTTGAGGGACAAAAAGTTCAAGAGAGAAAAGAAACAAGTGCGCCCATCGATCATGGCTGACTCGTCTCGCGTTCCTCTCGGATCGATACCATCGACGAAGGCTGCCCGGCCCCCAACATTGACGAATGGCTCAACGGTGGCATCACGGACGATGGCTTCAGGCCTGTAGCTGAAGCGGCGCCGCTGGGGGCAGCAGTTCCATTGTCAATCTTCTGCTTCGTGAGTTGCGAAGGGTTGATTGCGCCTTCTCCATTGGCAGCTCGTGGGTTGGGCGTCTCAGCGGATAGCTCCTTGTGTAGTGGCGATGATGGCGAGTTGGACTTTTTGCTTCGAGCATCGCCGTTTGCAGTATTGCCGCCTCGCGAAGAATTGCGCGGAGAGACCCGGCCAGTCTAGAACCAAGTAAGTATTGTTACGGGGAACCACCAGTTGTGCAGCTTACCTGCTTGGCCCATCGGAGACCACAGCTGTTGCAGAGGTCTCTCTGCCCGCTGGGTCCCCTTCGCCACTCGGGCGTGTTTCTCGTGTGGCAGTTGGCACAGTCTCGCACAATGTTGCCGACGCCCTTTCTTCTCTTACGCTTCTTCTTATTTGAGAGCAGACCACCAAGTTCCTCGGCTAGGATGCGGTTGACCTTTTCCATCTGCCTCAACTCAAACTGCCAGCTGGAGCATTTGGTGGTTCTCAGCTCGTCAAAAATGTTGTCGTCGGAAGCCAGAGCTGCATCTTGAGTGCCAGGCGCCAATGCACCGCCGGCGGGTTCCGAGACAAATCCTGATCCCTGATGGGCGCCCTGGCTATCCGACCTTGGAGTCGCCGCTATCGACCTGGAGCCTGAGGCGCTTGCGGGAGCAATGCTGCGCGACGAAGCCTTGAGAAGCTTTGTCTGCGCAAGCAAGAAAGATGGCTTCTGACCCTCAGAGGCATCTCCGGGGTACAGAGTCGTCTGGGCCTGGAGTACTTGGCCCCTGCGATTCTGAACCTCGTGCTTGCATGTGACAATCTTTCCACGTCTCGCCTTCTCAATGGTTCGCCCAAATTCAGGCCGTGATTCCTTTCGCATGAGGTCCTGTATACTCGTCCCCACGAGGCTTTCTGGCTGGAGATCGAGCAGGGACCTAATGTTGGATGAAACGAACAAGAACAGGCCCGAAGTTGAGAGTTTCGTCCAGAGTTCGCTGTCGCCGATGCCTCCGTTCGCTTCGAGATTGCGGCGGCTGAGAGCAAACACAGGTCGCTTGCGCCCCACCAAGATGATGCACTTTCGACCCTTTCCTTGCTCGATGAAGAGTGATCCGTGACTCTCGAACCATGTGTAGCCGCTGTTCTTTCTGCGAATCCGGAAAACAATATTGACGGGGTTGCCAGAGGTCGTATCCTTCAACTCGCGTGTAACGGGAACAATGTCAGATGGGTGACAGACCGTCGAGAGCGAGTTTCCAACAAGATCCGCGGCGTCGTATTCGAGTACTCGCTTACAGGCGGGTGATAGGTAAAGGAAGAGGCCCTTGAGCGAAAGGACATGGACAACGTCGTCAGTGTTCTCAAGGAGCATCTTATCCCAAGACTGCTTGTGCCAATCCGAGGGAAGACCCTTGGGGCTGAACTGCTGTAATAGAGTCGAAACATCGTCCACGCCCAGCGTCTGTCCATTCTCGGGTTCCCACTGGCCCGACTGGGGCGGCGTCCAGATGTACTGACCGATGTCGCTGTGTTTGTAGTTCACCTTCACACCTCCAAGCTCCTGGTTCGAGGCGATCGCATCAGGGCATTCGACGAGGTCAATCTGGAAGCCGATGAAGTACCTGATTTCGTCCGTATCCCAGGGAATGGGGATCATGGTCAAGAGATTTAAGAAGGGCTTCCCGCCCTTGCGATAGTTGATAAGACTCTGCTGGACCTCCTTACCCTCGTGGATCATCTTCTTCAGGTTGTACACGGCGCCATCATCCACGAACTCGCGCTTGGAACCCGCTTCGACTTTACCATCCGGAGCTTGAAGAAAGCGACAGTTCTGGCCAACAATCTCATGACGACTGTAGCCTGTGAGATTCTGAAAGTTGTCGGAAACGTAAATGATGGGGCAGTCGTTCATGGTGACATCGCAGACGACAAAGGCACACGACATGTCAACCGCGCCGAGTTGAATCCTGGGGTCTTTACGTGTCGCAACTAGCCAGAGGGCTTTGAGCATGTCAAACCCGCTCTTGGAGTATACGGTCTTTTCTTTCGACTCTCGAGGGGTAGAGGCGTTTGTGGGTGTCGTTGCGACAGAATTGCTGGTGGGATGTGTGATAGTGGACGAGGTCATGGCACTGTGGGGTTGTTGTTGTTGTTGTGGTGGAGGAGAGACGACGGAACCAGAAGCCGTTGAGACTTGACGGGAGAGGGATGGGTGGTTCTGGTTCGTATCGGCTGCCCCGGAGTTGAAAGGCTGGATCATGTTGTCGTTGGACTCTTCTATCGGCTCCATATCGGAAATTGTGGGAGCGGGAGCCGGATTTGTTGTGGGAGTGGTGTTTTGGGGCACATTAATTGACCCATCATCTGGAGCGAGATCCATTGAAAAATCGTTTCTGATCTGGGGATTCAGCTGGCCTTGAGAGAACTGACCCGTCATGGGATTCCCAACTGGTGAGTATAAATTCATGGGCGAACCGTTATTCGCCATCTGCGCGCCAACGCTCATGTTGGCGAATGTAGAAGGGATCATGGATCCCATCATATCGGGGGAGATGGCTGAGTACTCATTGGGGTCCTGGGCCATGTAGTTGCCCATCTGGTCAGACATTGCGAGGGAGGTGTTTATGGCGGGGAAGCCGGTAGCCATCTGCTGATGGAACTCGTAGGAGTTGAGGTCGTTATTGTCGGTTCCAAATGCTATCAAATCACTGGCGTTCACGGAGGACATTCTCCTCTGTCCCTGGGGTTGTTGTTGTTGTTGAGGGATCTGGTATTGGCTCATGGGGTTGGCATAGGCCTGGGGCATGCTTCGTCGACGGTACAGCTCGTTTTGGTTGTCGATTATGATGTCGTCAAGTGAGTCTCCCCCAGACATTAGTGAGGGGTCCATGCTGGGGGGCATCTGATTCTGCTGATTCTGCTGTTGCTGTTGTTGGTATTGCTGCGGATGGGGCTGTTGCTGCTGCTGCTGCTGGTGCAGCTGGTTGGGGGGGTAGAAGCCATCCATAGCGACAGCATCTGGCGGGACGGCCTGGCCAGGCGCTCAAGAGGGGCGGCGGGCGGATGTGTCTTATATCGTGATCGACGGGTGATCTTTGGGTTGACTCGAGTTCGCGACGCCGCTGAGTGCTGGGATGGTAGCGCAGGAGGTACAAATACAAGGCCGAACGAGAACGAGGGATCTCGAAGTGGAAGAGGATGTCGTCGATCAGGTCGAGACAGGTCTGGACGGGCGAGCTGACGCTGGCGTAGTGGATCCGATCGGACAGGGCGAGCGGCCGAGAGAAAAAGAGAGGCAAACAGGCGCTGGATGGATAGTCGCAGACAGTTGATGCGCGGGGGTGGGTATTCAGGCTCGCGGTTGTATCGCTCTTGGCAAAGCTCCTTGTCGAGTTAAAGGGCGCGACGAAATGACGGATGAAGTTGTGGCGAAGTCGGGCGGGTTCCGAGGCCGAGTCGCGCCGAGAAGAAAGGGGAAGAACGGCTATGGCTTAAGAAGGGGGGGAGAAAGCGAGGGATGCAGAAGTAGAGATGGATATGGCAGAAGGAAGAAATGGGAATGCGTGAGAAGCGGATGAAGCGTGTGGGTGGGGAGGGGGAAAATGGTGGACGCTGGATGGTGGATGACGGGAAGGCGGGCGGTGACTGCCGTGTTCTGCAGTTGCAAGTGCAATCCCGTTTCCTTGCTGCAGAAAGCCGGCGTGGCCGGTGCCTTCTCGCACGGTATGATACTTTTGGCTTTGCGCTCCCCGTGGTGCTTGGCCGAAGTACCTGCCGAACATGGCGCACTGGTGTGGGGGAGGAAGGAAGGCACTCTCTGGTGGAGGAAGCTCGCAAACGAGGGGAACTTTGGTTGGCCCCTGTTGGCGGTTTCGTGCCTGTGAGAGCGCTGTAATTTACTTTTCAGATGCCTGCCGAGGACTCGTTTACAACTCTATCTAGATCATCGTCTATCTAGACGGGTTGTTACAGTATCCCTCTTAAAAAGAAGGGAGAAACAGGTCCTGGAAATTGATTGACAAGGCAAGTGACTGCCCGGCCAGCACCACCGCCGCGCAAGGAGAAGAAAAGCAAGACATCAGTAATCAGCCGCTTCAAACACGCCTCGAGTCAAGTTTACCTAGGTAGGTAGGTACCTACCTAGGTAAACTGGGAGCTGATATTTAATATACATCATAACCAACATCTCTTAGCATAAGGATTACATGATAGTCAGAAGAGACATCGTAAGAACTCTACTTTACCTCAGACCCTTTTCTCCTAATTTAAGATTAATATAATATGGAAAGTTTGAAGAGATATGAATGAGAATTGACTAAGGATCCTAAGTAGGTCCGAAACTTTGCGGGATCCTTCTTCCACTTCTTTTAAGCTGAAACTGACAGCCGTCTTGTAAACAAGGGGAGCCTGAGACACCCGACTTGCGAGGTGGGACATGGCATGTGAATCCATCTCGCCGTGCCTCGCCCGGGCTTCTTGCTGGGACTATGCTGTCTCATGGCTTGATCCTGCGGGCGATACAGCGTAATTTGCAATCGTTCGATGGCCTGCTAAGCGTGTCCTTGGAAGGCAGAATGCAAGAGTCCTGAAATGAGAAACCAGGGTCAGTTCCTGGATTCCTGTTCTCGCTAAACAGCTATATCCTTGCCAACTTTGTTCTCAACCCATGTCAAACCAACAACACCAAAAATCTGGGGGACCATCGATATCTCAACTGGCCTTACCCGTCCCGCGTCTCAGACACGAAGGCATTCATTCCACACCATCCCTCGGCGTCTTTAGCCTCCCGGAATGAAGGCTCCAGCGCCAGGTCCCGCGTCATTCGTCACATACAGAATGGATACCAATATGCCCACTGCTTAGCACTAACAAGACCAAGCCTCAAGAGCACGACATCCATGATGCTTTCGTATTGAACAAGATAACTCTAGCTTTGAATTAAAGGCGCCAGGTGGTGTTAAGTATATATCCTACCTAATCAAAATGCCCCCTTGTTTTGCCTCGACGCCAACACCGGCGTCTTCTATCTCCCTTCTTATTCACTCCCAAAGCCCTGGCAGCTAGCTGTATGACCCTGTCACCACAACTGCTCCTCGCGGCCTCTTCATAGGGCACGGCAACCTCCACCTTTCATGTCAACAATTGCACAAACTTCCGAGCATCTACACATGCGCTCGCGTCGCCACTGAGGCGACTACCTAGGCAACTTGCCTGCTGGCTGGCGTTTCGTGGCAGTTTTTGGTATCATCTGGAAACAGAACTATATGTTCCTCGTAAACTTGCACGCTCCCCATCATATGCTTGCTTTTTTGACCCTTGTGCGTCATGCCCTGAAGTGATAACTCCGTGGGCACAGTGCCCACCCCAGGTCATAACGCTCCCAGATACGGGGCTTCATGTCACTCCCGGCCTAGTTGAAGAAAGCCATGATCGTCCGCTGGGACTCGGGTGAAAATTGCTGCAATAGCGGCGTGGGGTCCACGCCGGCCGTTGTGAGGAGCGCCTTGGTTGCCAGAGCCACGCGGCTGGCTGTCTGTCCCACGAGCGTCTCGGCCTCGAGAGCCTGAGCAATGAAGACGAACACCTTGCCAGCCTGGTTCATCACTGCTGGGTGTCGCCTAATACAACGTTAGCTCGTCCATCACAACACCACACAATGGTTCGGGTATCCAAAAACTCACTGGTCAATCAACTCAGCTAGATAAAGATAAGCATAAGGCGCCGCCTCCTCGTCGTTGGTCACGGGTAGCGTCTCTACCCATTGGGTAACCACGCTCTGAACGTCGCCAACAGTGGTGGCGTTGAAGTGGAGGATCTTGGCAATCGCTGCGCATGCGTTCTCAGTCGCATACACATTGTCCTCGTTTCGGGCATCTGCAACTTGAGTGACCTGGAATAGGAAGGGGACTGAGCCTCCCAGGAACTGAGCCCAGGGAGCTCCACCTCGGTGCGCGGCCACTCCGATGCCGTAGGCCGCGGCCTGACGGATAGCTGCTGAGGGGTCTCGGCAGCCATCAATGAGCGGCTGGGTGATATAGTTGGCGTATCGCGTACTCTCCGGGCCACAATACTCCAGCACATCGTCCATGATGCAAAGTCCCCATTGGCGTTGAGTGGGATCGGGAGAGGTCAGGAAGCCCTCGTATGTTGTCATCAGACGCTCCCAAGACGGAAGGAAGGCGGCGCCGTGGTTCTTGAAAATGGCATGGAAAGCCTTGTTCATGTCCGACAGGAGAGTCTGGTCGTCCTCGATGGCGATCAATGTATCTTCAGCCTCATCCTCGACATCGTCGGCGGTAGCTCCCTCCTTGTCCTCAGCACGCTGAGCAACACGGTCCTTGTAGTCCTCAATGGCCGAGTGAACCGAGTCAATAAATCGGCCCAAATAGATGGGAGTCAGGCAGTCCTTGCCCAGAACCTCCACAGATTCGTAGAAGCACTGGTACATCTCGGCCAGGGTGTCGATGGCAGGTTCCGCAGTCAGAACCTCGAGGAGCTTGTCGACAGTAGCGGTCCAGAGCCCACGGAGTTCATTGGACTGGGGACCATAGGCCTTCTTGTAAGAGCTCAGTAGCTGGGGAACCAGCTTGGCCGAGATGTAGCGGACAGGGTCGTGGAAGAAGAAGGCAAGACCGGGCAGGGCAATCTTCTCCATAATCTCGGCGGTATAGGGAGCAAACGAGGCCTCGAGAACTTGAGCGTAGACGACCAAGAGTTCGATGGCCATATGCTTATCGTCCATGGTGCTCGTCTTGATGCCAATCATCTTGCCCTTGAGAGGAACCAGTTCCCAGCCCTCCTCATTCTGCATCTGCTCAACCTGCTCGTCATCATCGAGGAGCTGAATGTCAGCCTTGGCCATAGCAAGCTCCAACAACGGAGGCATGACATTGTGCAGGAACGGAAGAAAGTCGGATCCGAGGACACGGCACATCCGGCCCCAGCAGTGCATCAGGTACTGCGCCTGCGGATCGTCGGCGTCGGTGATGTTGGCCTGGATGTTGGCAAGGAGGTTAACAAGGGTCATAGCATCTTGTCCGAGACGCTCCTTGCCGACGGCCAGGGCAATCAGGGTCGCGCATTCCATAGCCTTGGCCCTCAAAAGCCGGTATTCCTTCTCGCTCTGGTTCTGGAGCACGTTGACGAGGAGGGGCATAAGAGTGTCGTAGTATTTGGAGAAGGCAGCCTCCGCAGCGTCGGCAATGGTGGCAATGGTGGAGAGAGCTTGCTCCTGAACATATCGCTTCTCATTCTGGAGGAGCTGGAAGAGATGTGACAGCAGGTCATCCAGGTAAGGCTCCAGGATGGTCTTTTCAGCCTCTTCGCAGAAGTTGACAAGAGCGGCGGCAGCGTGCGACTTGACGCGGCCCTCAGGGGAGTCGAGAACAGGAATGATGGCCTTGAGGACGCGGTCGTAGTAGTCGGTCTGCATCTTGGGAGCAAAATCAGTGCTCATCTGTCCAAGGGCGTTGCAACCAGCCCATCGCACACGGGGATGGGGATCTCGGAGCGCGGGGACCACCAAGTCAAGAACCTGGCTAAGCTCGCCAATCATGAGATCCCGGCAACCCTCTGAAATGGCCGAGATGGCCATCAGGGCAGCATGTCTATCCCTCCAGGCCATAGAAGTCATCATGCGAGGAAGCCAGTTAAAAGTGGGAGCAAGGATGGTCTGACCTCCAAGCTTGTTGGCCAGTCGATCCATGGTTTGCTCGCCGGCAACATGGTTCTGATCGCTTTCATCCTGGTCAAACTATTGTGTTTCGTCAGTGTGCTGAACAGGAAAGCTGGGTTGATAATGTGCACTTACATCATCTGATTCCATCCACTCGGCAGCATCGTCATCGTCCTCGCCGAGATCGGTCATGAGGCTCAGGCACTGGGTAATCATGTCGTTTGTGTAAGAGGGATCTTTCCGGCAGACAGAAGGAGCGTAGTCGGCAAAAGTAGCCATGAGCTCGAGGGCATTTTGACGGCAGATGTTGTCCAGCTCCTTGTCCTGAACGACCGAGATGCTAAACTGAACGAGATTTTGGAAAAGAGGCTTAAACATCTTAGGGGCAGATTCCGCGAGATCGATAAGAGCAACGAGCGCCTTGCTGAGGTCGTCGGAGTCTTGCGACTCCTTGATCGGAGGTAGAATGTTGAGGACATCGGGGATAAGGGCGTAATACTTGGCCTGGCCCTTCTTGCTAATCGTGCGGAAGAAAGAGGCAAAGGCCTCCATGGCCGCCAGACGGACCTGCAACCCTGGTTAGCAGCGCTATGACATGTAGGTGGAGGGACAAAGAAATTGCCCCGCAGGAAGTGGTGTACCATGACGGCCTCGTCCTTGAAACCCTTCTGGAAAGCCTGAAGAACTGCCTCCTCGTGTTGCTTCTCGATAATGGCGGGAGTAGTGGCAAAGACTCGGAAGGCATTTTCTCGCTTCTCGGGCTCGGGAGCCTGGCTGAGCTGGAAGAGGGCGCCTAGCAACTCGGGCCAGAGTTCGCCTGTTGTGCTCATGTTAGCCAGGGCGGCGCACAACAGATGGCGAAGAAGATTCCAATGTGAATCAATGCTTACCAGTCTCGGTGTATTGCCTGGCAACCTCGGCGACAGCATCGCTAATCTTGTTGCGAATGAGACGCTCAGGTTCGGCGGAGAGCGTCTCGAGAAGCTTCTGGCGGATAACAGCAGCCTGGTCCTTAGCCAAGGACAGAAAGAGATCTAGGTTCTCTCCAGACTCGATCTTTCGGGTCTTGGAAGAGATCCGGCGGAAGATGACGGCGGCAAAGGAGCGAGTCGCATTGTCGCCTGCACCTTGGATCTGTTCAGCGAGGCCCATCAACAGGACCTCGGGACGGGTCGCAGTCCAGTTGTTCTGCAGGTGCTCTTCAGCCTGGGATCGTATACTGTTGTCGGAGGACTGCAGGGCCAGCAGGAGCTGTGAAAGCTCTGCGTGGGCTTCCGGAGGGAGCAGAGACATTGTTGCGGAGGGTTGCTGATGGTGATGTCCACCAGCAGACGACGAGAGCGACGGAGGTGGGATTCAGTCGGTCGGTGGGGGAGGGCAAGAAAGATGAGGAGAAAAATGCAAGGGAAAACGTGACCAAGCTGCGAGCCGTTGCTGGGCGCGGGCCTTTACGCGTCGTCGCTGTGCTGGACGAGGGTCTAATTCCGAAGATTCCCAAGATGTGGGAGGTGGTGGGAAAGAAAGTGAAGAGGAGGGATGGATGGAGCGAGAGCAGGGTGGGGGAGGGGGAGCCCAAGTCGAGGGTCGTGGCCAAGTACCGCGCCCGCTATTGACTGCGGGTGAGGTACCTCTGGTAGAGCATGGAACAGTGAGCCCAAAGAAAAAAAAAACAAAGGCGGAGACGTTGTCCAGTCGTTAGTGCAAATAATTCTCAAGGGACCACCTGGTGGGCATGGTCGCCTTTTTTTTTAACTTCAGGCACATCGCTATCGATAGGAAAGTTCTCGGTTCTTTGGTTCTGTAGAGTTGACAAAATGATGCAAGCCCGTTAAAGAATTGAATGAGTCAAAAGGTTGAACATTCCCAGCTTGATTTCGAAAGTGACCGCTGCGCTGATGCAGGATTTGTATCTTTTCGTTGGATGGGCAGCCAGTGGTGCCTAGGGAATGACGGCCACAACGCCAAGCGTGCAACCAATGGGCGGAGAGCACATCGTGCAAGAGCTTTTGGGGACGAGGAAATAATTGGCCAAGTTTTTTCTCTCTCGCTTTGACAGCTCAAGTTGGCACGTGGATGCTCAATGCACTAACAATTTATCAGCAAACTCACCAATGACTCTGTTAGTGGCACCAATATAGGGCCATATTGACTAGGTTACTCATGTACGCTACAATATCTAAATTTAATAAGAGTTACAAGTGAACAAATCAGCATAACTCTGACTGTTGGTTGCCTCCGAGGTTTTTTCAATAAGAGCGCCCGAATCTTTCCTATCATTTTGTGGCACATGACCTATATGGTTCGACTTCAGTGTTAGTGGGAACTGGTCTGAAGAACATCGTGACTGAGCACGGGTTACACATTGCCCGTCACTCGAAGCCCAGATACCCAGAAAGTTTCAGGGATATTGTTATGGATTAATCACAAGACAATGAACAACGCTGAAGAGTCTTGTCTATGAGGTTGCTGGATACTCTTCTCCGTGCGTAATCCTCAGCTTTGGTTCCATCCATGGATAATGGATACCTACCTCGGCCTCCACCACTTGTAAGTGGCAGACGTCAAAGTACGCGTACGCAACGCTCTTCAGCGTTGACAAGTGCATGCCAGATAGGGTTCGTAACCGTCCATAGGTCTCATGCCTTGCGAAGCTCCAGTCCATGCAACTTGGTTCGTTGTGGGTAAGCCATACTGACGCCTACCCCTGCATGGAAACAACGGCTTCCTGACGGCGGTTATGTATCATGCTGCCCATAGGTAATCGATCCTCAGCACCAGCCCCGGACTCGGAGCTGGAGCTGGAACCCGAGCTTCGGGCACGGGCTGGGATGGATGTGGGCAAGCAGGGGGGGCTCCTTGTCAATCCCACAGTTTTGCTCGCCCAGTGACGTCTCGATCTTTGTAGTGATCCGTGATAAGCTCCGACGGATCAACTGAGGCGTGCCCAGATACGGCACATTCTAGGATGGATCTTCAGGTGTCGGCTGTGCATCATCGATGCGGGCGTCAATCCATGCTCGACAGCGTTGCAGCAATATCGTGAGGAAAGCGGTGGCACTTGATCTGGTGTCACATATCTTCCAATTCCAGCCATTGAATCGATTTTCGGCATCTCCATCATGGATGGCTTGTCCATTAATTCCAACCCAACCCTCGGTGGACATGGATGCTCACATCCCGTCCATCGCGGGGCACTCCACCAACCAATCCCATGGCTATGTCATCATGCAAAAGGCCCCCCCGCCCAGTCATCACTTTGGATTGTAACCTCGTGCCCCTCGCCTGTTTCCAGACCAACCTCCGCCGCAGTAACCATTCCACTTCATCCGCCGCTCAGTCAACCTCCTCCCTTGGCGACCGTCCTTCTGACTTTTGTATCCTGACCCTTGGCCTGTGACTGTTCTTCAGATCTTGGATCCTGGCGCATTCATCAAGGCCCCTCATTCTCGCGTCTTGCCCCTCTCACCCTCTTGTTCTTGTCCACGCCAGACCATACCATACCATCCATCCATCAGCCATCTGCCCATTGTCAGTCCTCGCGACTCGAAAGCAATCGCCGTCACCTCATCATACATATCTGATCCTAATCCAACTTTCTCACTCTCGTCGGCTGTATCATTCTCCTCTCCAAGCTATCAATCAATCCATCGACCCCAACGTCATCAGTCAATTCATCGCGGGGTCAGAATACAGCCTCTCCCGCCATGGACCCTCCTTCGACAAGCTCCGCTCCTCGCGAGCTCAAGGACGTTCGCGCGACCAGCTCAACCAGCCTCAACAGCGCCGTGTCCAACTCTTCGAACTCTCATAAACCTCCCTCCTTCTCCCAGCGATCTCCATCCGTATCCATATCTGCCGGCTCTGGCCAGAGCGCCGCCAAGTCCGCCCATCGCCAGAGCTTCGCCGAGAACCTACGCAATGCGCCATCTTCGCCGCGCTCCCAACGCCACCCATCTTTTACTCAGGCTGCCCTTCAGGAGCTGCTCAATCACCCTCCTGCCGGAAACAAGCACGCCAATCCGAAATTCGCCGGCCGCGACTGGCGCGATGTCGCCGTCGGGGAGCTCGTGTCGCCTGAGGATGTCAAGTGGGTGGAGCTTGACAACAGCATCGAAGAGGCTACCAAAGTAAGCCCTCCAATGCGCCCCCAAACATGTTGGAATAATCGCGACTCCACGGCCTCACTTCCGTTGATGCTAACCGCAGCGCCAATAGCTCCTCCTTAAGAGCGCCACCAGTGTCGTCCTCGTCCGCGAGGATGCTTCCACCCAAACCGCCGTCTCCACCTTCGATTATACTGATCTCAATGTCTACCTGCTCGTCGTTGTCGG
The DNA here is from genome assembly GCA_013623515.1 of Fusarium illudens. Lineage (NCBI taxonomy): Eukaryota > Fungi > Ascomycota > Sordariomycetes > Hypocreales > Nectriaceae > Fusarium > Fusarium illudens. The sequence goes on from JABFEX010000185.1 coordinate 48,711, forward strand.
CCTCACCAAACCTGAGGAGGATCAGGTCGACTTATTCAACTCGATCCTGTCCAAGGCCCAACAAGGGGGTCAGATCCCCCTCCGAGACGTCATGCCCCTGTTCCGCAAGGAATCACTGGTCACGCTGCCTGGCAATGAGAACCTCGCTCAGGCCATCCAGATCCTCGGCAGCGGTATTCACCGCCTGTTGGTGACAGCGCCCAACGGCGAGGTCGTGGGTATCGCAAGCCAGCTGCGGATCGTTGACTTCTTCTGGAATGAGGGCGTCAACTTTGCCTCTATCGACCGTCTCTACCCTGTTATGCTCCGGGACCTGGGCATTGGCACAAAGGATATCGTCTCCGTGAAGTGAGTGGCATATTTGCGCAATAATGATCCACCAACTGACTTGATGAAAGCTCTGATTCGCCCTTATCCGACGCCCTCACTCTTATGAACAATGAAGGCCTCACCAGCGTGGCCGTGGTCGATAATGGCTTGAACGTGGTGGGCAATATCTCAACCAAGGATGTTCGACATTTGACCAAGAGCTCCAACGCCCATATGCTCAACTCGTCGTGCATGAACTTCATCTCGGTGATCCTGAACGAGCGAGGCGTCGAACACGGCCGCGACGTGTTCCCCGTATTCTACGTCAACCCCTACTCGACTCTGGCCCACACTGTCGCCAAACTTGTCGCTACTCGATCGCATCGGATGTGGGTGGTGGAGTCGGCATCTCCTTCACCATCGGCTCCCGCTACACCCTTGATGGGACCTCAGGGATTCACCAGCACAGCAGCACCGCCACCACCAGCGCCGCCCGCGTCTAGTGCACCCGCGAATCCCATGCCCCCGTCGCCTGTGCTCGCTGCAGCAGTACCAGCATCCCCGGTCCCTGCGTCTGCGGTGCCCGCATCTGCCATGGCGGGCGCACGGCTTTCGGGCAGGCTAAGTGGCGTTATCTCGTTGACGGATGTGCTCAACATGTTTGCGAAGTCGACGGGTCTCAATCCTTCAGACCCTGGTGAGCAGCGAGCTCGACGGAGACGAAGCTCGAGCAGTTCGGTGCGGCCCAGCCTGGACTCGTCGCGAGCGAGCCTCGACCTACGGAGGTGATGAGGGAAACGAAATTTTGTCTCGATGTGATTTATGGAGTTAATCTGACTACTGAGGAGTATCGAAAGGCGATTCTCGATTCTATTGATCAAAGACCGGACAATGCTATCTATGATGGGGATTGAGTCTCATGCCTCCAAATCGGCTTCTCTTTGGATGGGCGCAACTCAGCAACAACCTTGAACTCAGCATACCCCCAGACTGGCAGACCGGAGCGGGTACACGCCTAATATCGAAGAGCATGCCCAGTTCTCATTCTGCATTCTATCACACACTCTCTAGAGACTGACATGGCTCGATTTTACTGGGTTATCTATGAGGGAGCGCAAATTGGGGTCATGACGGGAATATTGTGAGAATCATTTGCATGCCGTATCATTTACATACCGTAACAAGTATGAAAAAGGCCATTATATGCGAAGCTGAAATAGAATGTGACAAGTCAATGTTCTATTGTGTGACTCTGCGTGGTAATTAGCTGGAGACCTACGGAGTATATGGATGCATCTCTTGATGTGGCGCGTGGCAGAGCGAAATGCGTAGGTAGTTACCAGCCACTCGAACTCCCTTCGGTGGCTTCAGGTTCGTTCGGCGGCCGTTGGATCCGAGATCGCCTGTGGCGCAAATTTTGCTTCGTCATTGGCTGCACCTCCACTATTCTTCGCCACTTTGGAGGCCGACCCTCAGCCTCAATGCATCACCAGTCTCGACGCTTCTTCCTCTTCGGCATCTTGACTCACTGCCTTTTCTTCCCCTCAACGTTTCTGTCCTTTATTCCTCTTTTCTCGAGATTCTTTTTTCCTCTTCAGTTTTTTTTTTCAATTTTCCCACTTTAATTCGTATTCGCTGCAGCCTTTCACGCAGCCAGCTACTGTCTCTTGCGCGCTATTTCACGTTTTGCCTCTGGACATTCGCGATTCCGTCAGCCCGATCTCCGCATTCAGTCAGCCGCTGAGTTCATCAGCTTGCATCCCCAAGCGGTGATATCTAACGCGCGAGGTTCATCTCTGGCGACTTCCTAGGCATATTATTCTAGACTTTCCCGGCTCCTTCGGCTCATTGACCCCTGCTTCTATTCATCTCGATCTGATCTTTGGGGCCCAATCTGTCGGCAAGAGAAAGCAGAGAATTACGCATCTAGGCCATTTCATCCATTTCTTTTCGAAAATCACTCTTCTCCAAGGATCCATTTATAGTCTGCCGCATCTTGACGCCTGTTCAACGTCAAACGGTGGACGTTGCAGCCACTGACGAGCCAGTTGCACACTGTCCGTACGGCCCTCATGTCTATATACGCCTGTAACTATCACCATGGCACCTTCACCGACGACTACGGTAGACGATTCGTCTCACGAACCACCTGGCAGTAGCAAGCTACCAGATCCATTGGCCTCTGATGACACCGGCCCGCTCAAACTTGGAGACTTTACGAAACTGAGCTCGCAGGATCTGTCTCTCTGGGCATCCCCTCAGGACGACCGACCCATCACCCTTGGGAATTTCCAACGTCTTTTTTATCGCCTTGGCGTCAAGGATTCTGGATCTTCCACTCGAGTTCAGTCAACTTCTCCAGGAGCAAACCCAATCACCATACTGAAGCGGCCTGTCGAAGCATCTTTGGATACCCAGCCGACTAGTATGCCCGAGGCTCCGCCAGAGGAGCCCAAAATCGAGCCCATCATTGATAATGAATCTGGGGCTTCAGACTCTGATCTGTTGCCCACCAAGGGGTATTCAACCGCTGCCTCAACACCCCCAAGCTTGACCGAGTCTCCGCTCGAGAACTTGGCCAAACACAAACAGAACAAGAACAAGACATCCAAGGCCAAGGCCAAGGCCAATCCTAGAGATGCATCGCAGCCCATGACTGTGGTCTTCGGTAGCCAGAAGCGCGAGCTATCCCGGCACCTTATCTCATACCAATATGTCAAATACGGCCCTTTGACAGAGATCCACGGCCACGCAGAGTCGGCCATGGCTAAACACGAGTCTCTCACGAGCAAGCTTGTCCGCCAGCGCTTCCTTGACTCGACGCTAAGCAGGAAAGCCCCGGACATGGCCTCCAACGGCATTCATGTCTTTATTGACATGTCAAACATTATCATCGGCTTTCAGAAGGCTCTGAGGGCGAGATATTCTCTGCCGGAGTCGGTACGGTTCATTCCCCTCCCCCAGATGAACCTTGGATTCTTCCACGAGCTTCTCCTTCGCAACCGACACGCGGAATGGCTCAACGTTGGGTGCTCGATGCATCCTGACCGAGAGAAGCCTCATTTCATCGAGGAACTAGAAGACCTCGGCTATCGGGTCGACCTCCGCAGCCGCCGTCCACAGAACACCGCCGCGGAGGGCCGCAGCCCCCGCTACGTCGAGGACATGGTGGACGAGACGCTTCAGATCCGGATCGGCGAGTCTGTCATGCAGTATTTCGACAAGCCTGGCACCCTCGTCATAGCCACCGGGGATGCCCGGCCGGCCAAGTATTCGGATGGCTTCCTCGCCTACGCCCAACGCGCCCTGAAAATGGGCTGGAGCGTTGAGCTGGTGTCATGGAAGTCGAGTCTTTCGTCCGCCTGGAGTGGCCTGTGTAGGGATGAGGGCATCGGCTCTCGATTCCGCGTGATCGAGCTCGACAAGTTTCTGGATGAACTTTGGATCTGTTGAGCGGCTCATCCCAGTGTATTCTGAAATAAGAAGCACACCTGGAGGAGAAATTGGCAAGAGACGTGTACTCACTCGCGATTGGCGTCGTGAGCGCATTTCTCGAGATCATCTACCTTTGTCAATACCATGACCGGGAACCGGTTCTTTTCAACAACTCTCGACACTTCTACTGGAACTTATGGATTTGATGCTACTCGGCCTCTGCAAGGCTGTTGAGCATGTATCCTTTTTTGTGGAAGGCAAAAGTATTGCTTGGGGATCATGTTTCGGAGTTAACCATAGTATCCATGGTAATGACTGGGTAGGATAGTTGATTGATTAACGAGGATTCGGGATGATGACGATAATGTCTGATGATGGGTATTTCGCATAGCGTTGGGTTATATATCACCAGATTCTCTGCGTAACCGACTCACCGTGACCTCGAGGCCATCTTCGTTGTGCATAGATGAGTGTTTGAAGCATAATGTTCTCCCACTTGGTGGATGAGGTTTCTGGTGTTTCTGGCGATAGTGCCTTAGGTGGTCTATGGCGAACCCCTGGACAGTCCCCAAGGCGACTCTTCAAAGCCACGCATCTTTGCAGGGCCAAAGTATCACTGACATCTCGAAGTGAATAAACCTAATGCATCTCAATTCATTCAAGTATAATACAAAACCATAACTATTCTTTTCAACCCCTTCAAACACGACAACAACCAAAAGGGATGGGAACAGCACGCCGACAGTCCACGCCCAGGTCCAGCCACTATTTTCGAGCAACTCGTTGCCCATCCGCGCCTCCTGTTTTTGTTCTCCTGGAGCTGACGTCCAACGTCCATTCCCATCCCCTGGCGAGATATCAGACGCGTACAGTCCCGCCATACGAGGGAGATGCCCGAGGCCGTCCACTATCGTACAAGATGAACACATCCAAAAAAGCATAAAGGAAGAAGAAAAAAGAAAAAGACGTGAGTGTGAAAATCGTGTGAGAGAGCAAACATCATCGGATCCGTAACTAATCGGACGACGAAACAGCGCCGTCAATGCCCCAGTATGGCTCCGCGTCAAAGGACCAAGCCTCCTCCTTCTTCCAGGGGTCGTTGAAGGCCGAGAACAAGATCAGGTCGTCCATGTGGTCGGCAAAGGCCTCTTCTATGGCCGAAATAGCCAGCCTCTGCTCGGCCAGACCGGGGACAGCGAGGCCGTTGGGCTTGCCCTTGACCGGCCAGCCACTCTCGCACACGACGATCCTCTGGCCGCGGGGCAGCTTGGCCTTGAGATCGTTGATCGTCTTGGTGAGCCAGATGCCGGCCTCGTCGGCAGAAATAGTCGAGTCGAAGAAGGCGTGGGCGTTGATAGCGCAGTAGTCGCTCTCGGCGCAGAGCTCCGGGTTCGCACCGGCGGCGACAAAGGTGTCGACAGTGACAACGGGGCCCTCGTATCCGGCGGCACGGAGGATCTGGCGGGCCTGCTTAACGGCGCCGAGGACCTTCTCCGGGCTGGCCTCGCCCTTGTTGACGAGCTCGTTTCCGACGCTGATGGTGCTAACTATGGACCAGTCGCCGTTGACGCCGTCGATGATCTTCTGGGCCTCCTCTTGGACCGCGTCGAGGTCCCAGATGCCGAGGAACACCTTCATGTTGTTCTCCTTGGCGCACGAGTAGATGACGGGCACCTGGTCGCAGTCGGTGCCGTAGATTCGGATGAGCGAGTAAGAGCCTTTAAGACGGTTGATGTCGTCTTTGACCTGGGCCTGGGTCTTGCACTGATGATCGCGGCGGTAGGGGGCGTACGAGATGCCGGGGAGGCCGGAGCTGCTGTTCTTGGGGCCCGAGGGGAAGCCAGGGTTATAACCGCCGCCGTTGTCGTAGCCAGTGGGAGTAGGCGTGGCACGAGCAACAGTCTGAGTAAAGGTAGAAGCGGCGGTAAGAGTAATGGTGGTGATACTGGAGTCTGGTCAGCCTCTCGGGCAAGATGTCCAGCAACGACCGTAGAACCTACATATCTCGCTCCTCAATATATCGAGCTACAGTCATCGTCAGTCTTACTCCAACCCTCTAGCTTCTCCATCAACTTACCAACGGGGACCGCAGCAACTGTAGCCGTCATGGCCACAGCTGCAGTCAAGAACCGTCCCAGAATCATTATTCCAAAGATACAAGTCGTAGGTCAGGTAGGTAGGTAGGTGGGTGGGTGGGTGTACAGTAATTCCTGATAGTGAGTGAACGGGCTACAAAAAAAAGCCCAAAGAAAACGACAGTGATGAGATAAAAGACAGTAGAAAGAGTGAGTGTAATAAACGGGAGTGAATAACCCGCTATCCAAGAACGAAGGAAGGAGAAGAGAATGACAAGAGGGGAAAAGAGCGAAAAGAGAGAAAGCTCTTAGGAAGTAGACAGTAAAGATGAAATATTTCAAGGTCAAAAGAGAATGAGTATAAAGAGAAGAAAAGAAAAGAGGAAAAAATGCAAGGGGGGAGGAGGAGGTTCTTGGGGGTGTGAGGTAAGGGAGGAAGGGAGAGCACGTGTCGAGCAAGCAAGACTCGCTTCGCTGCACTCGACTTGGCTTGACTTGACTTGTAAGGTACAAGATGATCGAGGTACTCGTCAACAAAGCAATTCCCTCCCCTTTTCGAGCTTCAGCTTCATCTTCTTATGAATAAACTTTCTTCTACGTCTTTTCCCGGCCCAGAATCATCGAGTTCCAAGCTCTTCTGCACGCAGTCTCTCGCCCGTCTTCGCCTCCATCTACACCATTTCATCCGCAAGCAAAAAGGCCCAGATCTTTGGACGAAAAGGACAAGACCATATCTTGCGTAACATGTTCATCTGGAATGGGACGCCTCTTCCGTTGTCACCGAGTGCAGAATCAGCCTCGTAATCTCCCAAGGAATGCGCAATCTGAGACCTGGCAGAGCCCAGCTGAGGATCCCAATCCGCATAGCGAGCTTTCTTTTTCCGTCTCTCCCTACTTTGTCCGTTTTCTTTTTCTTTTCCCGCTGTATAACAAACTTGGGTTATGCCAAGCTGACAGGTTGCAGACGTTGAGAGCTGGGCATGGGCTGGAGCTGCTTGGCAAGGGAGAGGATGACGACTAGAGCTGCAAGGTACACGAGACGTTCAACAGCCATCGAGGCGGCTCATTCAACTTGCCGACATTCACGCAATCGTGCTGGTCTTGGTCTGACTTGCCACTTCGCCTTTCAGCGGGCAGCGATCAACCGTACCTAACTATGGTCAGTCATTTTTAAGCTCCCAAGGTAAACCCCCCTTATAATTGGAAGACATATAGACGAGCATCTGGCTTGTATATTAATATCCCTATGATCATTCTCAATAGGCCGTCTGTACTGGGCAATTGCTTGATAACTTGTCGCCTATGAACCCAGTTCCCCATCTGTGCCCAGGTTGGATGTCCATCTCGGACGTCCCCTAAAAGCGAGCATTAGTCGTTGCCGCTCACCGTGCCCTTCGCCTGCCTCACAAGATTCCTCATCGCTTCGTCCATCAGCCGGTCCCATGGTTCGTAGCCCAGCTCTCTGAGCAGGTACGGTCTGAAGGCAGGGGAAGGCATGATCTTCTCAGGGGGATCAGGCTCTCAATGCCGATTACACCTTGGGCATCCACCAGAGTGAGAAGTCTCTCAGACACATCGAGATGCTGATCCACGGTGCCGACATCTTTGACGCGGAGAACGCCCAGGACGCAGCCAGAGCCTGTAGAATAAGTCTCATGGATGATGAATCCCCGGCAAGTGTTTTAGGTTAACGAGTTATACTTAATTATAGAAGCTATTCCCTTCACCCCCTAGATATACGGGACGCTAGCATCGTAACTGCATACTGGCGTGTTGTGTTGTCGGCCACTCTTATGATTGATTGTAGAAATTCTCGCCCTGTCCTGCAGGCTCTCATCGAACATATTCGAGACGACAGGGCCGAAATGCTGAGCAGCATGACGCGCTTCATCATTGAGACTGAGCAGCGGGAACTTGGCCGCGAAACTGCAGACGCGGGCATTGAAGACTTTGACGCTCTGAAGCCCAGAACTCGTGGCCACCAAGGACTGGGAGACGACCCGGACACCTCGAGAGAACATGGCCCACACCTGCTTCTGTCCGTTCTCATCAGACATGCCACCGTTTCTTGGGGCTTCTTCGAGATGAGGGCGACTTGGGCCGAGGACGTCCTTGTATCTCTTTTCGAAGAGGACGAGTCTGCGAAGGGTTACAATGTTAGCAGCGAGGGCGAAGAGGACGGCAGTTGCGAAGGTAGCAGCGACGAGGTAATGGGTCACGCTTAGAGTGAATAGCTTCGAGTAGAGAGGCTGTGAATCTGGCATGGGTGGTTGCTGGGTGTGTTTAGGCTTCTGGGCTTCAACCAACAACAAGCACACAACAAGGGATCAGACATAGGGGTGGTACCGGACATCCTGAGGCGTCTGTTCTAAATAGCTTAGTACGTAGTAGGTAGTGACTGCTGGGCGATGCTCCCAATATAACATGTTGTACGTTTTGCTAGTTGAATGTGGGAGAGCAGATGTTTCACACCAACTTGACCATCTGACGCACTGCTCACCAACATACTCACATCCATGCTGGTCTTGGTTTCTGACTTGTTGCCTCGCCCTTTCAGCGAGCAGCGATCAAATACAATGAATCGCCCCGGGTCTTTGCCTCACCGTATGCCGTCCAGGACGTTTTGCGCAATGGGCAAGACGAGATCAAGCGACACTGGAAGCGGGCGAGTTGGAAATCGTGACGAGTGCTATCAGGCACAAACAAGCCAACATTGGTCCACGGAATTCTCGACCATCATCCGTTATTCTCGACAAAAGGATAATACCCATACATACCAGGTCCTTGTGCGATATGATGCCATTTATTTGCAGCCACGCGTTGGTTCGCATCTTGCTCCAAGATCGCGATGAGGTTATCCTTGCCATCATCCAACGCTATCCTTCACTTTATTCCAAAGTTCAAACCTAAAAGGAGGAGGGAAAATACCCAAGGCAAGGTAGAGCTTATAGAGTCCCTTCCAACTACCCAACTGCTTGGGAGGACAGGCGTGTCGCCTCCTTTTCACGGGCTCCTCCAACAACCACATTCTCTTTCCCTCGCGTGGACAGCTCTTCACCATCGCTTCCAACCGCTCATCGCCCACCCTCGCCGCCATGGACCTGAAGCGGGATGCCAGCCTGATATGTCTCACCATCTACCTACAACTTGTTGATGAACGTGTGCGTGGATCTCACATGTAATGTGGTCAAGAAAGGGGGTAGCAAAAGGGCACATCTCTGGCCATGTCAAACCGTCCTTTTAAGAACAGTCGAGGAGAGCCTAATTAGAGGCGTTGGTAATGATAGTGTCCAGGTTGACCGAAGAAGAGGGAGCTTATCTTAACAGTTTGATAGCACCAGGATCGTGGGCAGGCTTGAGCTCAACTCTTCCTTCATTAGGTACGGCAGACCCCCCTCAGCTCATCCAAGACGATAACAAGTACACCGAGGCCACCGTACAACACAACATTCATCCAATGCCGCCGCAAAAGGCTGCATCTATTAATCATTATTCTCGCATGGCTTCCAGCCACTAGATACACATGAACCCATAGTCCCTTGTTTTGTCTATGTACAAGCCGCCAAGCTATCCTCCCTTGCGGGCCTCGCTCAGCTTGGTGCGTCCATCAGAAACATAAGCACCTCGGTGTAACCCAAAGAATTGCCAATCATGTCTCCATCGTGTAGTATCCCTCTCAAGCGTTGTGACATGATTCGTTGCTTCCGGATACTGAGGTCTAGGCGGCCTTGTTGCTCGTCTTGCGGGTCATAACCTTGGTGATGGCATGTCGGATCGTCACACCGGCCTTCTCAATGTCCTTCTTGGACAGCGCCGATGTGATGCAGATTCTCAGCGCCGGCTGGGCGTACCACACACCGTCCTTGGGCTTGATGGCATGCGAGAATGGCTGCGTCTTGGTCCTCGTGATCATGACACCGTTGGCGAGGGACTGCATCTCAGTTAGTCTACATTTGTCACATTTCGTCAAGACAAGGGAACGTACCTCTTCCACGCAGTCCAACAGGATGCGCTCCTGATCCTCGAGCTCCAACTTGCGCGCAGCCACAACCTCGGGCTTGAAAACAACAAGCATGACCGGGTTCTCGGCTGCGCTGGGGCATACGACCCAGTCGCTTCGGGGGTCCAGCTGCGCCTTCATAGCCTTGATGTTCTCACGGCACTGGGTCAAGATATCGGGGTTGGACTGGAGCAGGTTCAGAGTCTCACTAGCCGTAACGGCCAGCATGGCAGGGAGGGCGGCAGAGAAGGTGTAGGAAGAGGAGGTGATGCGCTGGTGCTCGACCACATCCTTGGGTCCAGCACAGAAGCCACCGCCGGCGCACAGGGGTCCAGCGAGAGAGCCGATGATCATGTCAACCTGCTGAGGGTCCACGTTCTGATCCTCAGTGATGCCACGGCCGGTGCGGCCAAGGACGCCAAAGGACCACGTTTCGTCGAGAATGACACGGAACTTGTACTTCTCCTTGAGCTCAACCAGACGAGGCAGATCGATCGTGTCGCCAGAAAGCTCGAACAGACCCTCAGTGACGACAAAGCGACGGGTGAGCTTCTTGGCCTTGGCCTGCTCCTTAACAACAGCCTGCATGACGCGCTCCAGGTCGTCCATGTCGTTGTGCTCGTACCAGCGGATGTTGCTTCGCGACGACTCTAGGCCCTTGCGGATGGAAAAGTTGACATTACGGTCGGCGATGATGACGTCGCCGCGCTTACAGAAGGAGGGGATGACGCTGGAGATAGTGCTAAAGGCCTGGGCGTAGACGATGCAGCCCTCGGTGCCCAGGTACGCGGCGATGTCGGCCTCGGTCTTCATGTGGACGTCCTGGGTGCCGTAGAACTGGGGGGGTCCGCAGGGGCCGACACCGTAGGTGCGCAGGACCTGGATGGCCTTTTCCTTGATCTGGTCGTTGGCGTTGAAGTTGTAGAAGTTGTACGAGGCGAGGTTGGTGACGGTTCGGCCGTTGGAGAGCTTCGACTTGGGGCCCGTTGGACTGCATGTACGCATTAGCTTCCACTCCTGCAACATGATGCCCCCCAGGAGGCAATGCTCACCCGACGAGAACAGGAAGTCGCTCGCTCTCGGCCACCTCGAACGATGTCTGCTCGGAGACGAGGGGCTCAGGCGTCCACTCGTCGATCAACTCTTCGATCTCCTGCGGCGCAACAAAACATTAGCAAGCCCCCCCTTGCACCCTGGATCGTATCTTCTTACATCCTCCCTGAGCTTGACAAAGTTCTCCTTGCGCGTCGAGTAGGAAGGCGACAGGAGGTAGCGGATAAAGTAGAGTAGCAGCACCAGCTCAATGGCCGATCGCACAGGGTCATTCTGGTAACTCGACTGGATGTAGCGGGTGAGGACCGCAGAGCCGGGCACCTTGTGGAAGTAGACGAGCGCCTTGTCGACGCTCTCGCTGACCCGGGCCTGGAGGGCGTCGAGTTCCATGGCTGCGAATGCCTTTCTGGGCGATTGAGGAGGCTATGTCTCTGTCGTTCTAGAGCGGTTGAAAAGGGAAAGTCGGGTCGTATTCAATTTCGTCGTCGTTGAGATGTCCTCGTTGAGATGTCCTCGTTCACGTGCGTGGTTGTAAAGTCGAGGTTCGCATTCGAGCGTCGACGACGATTCTGGCGGTGATGGCTCGACTCTTGCATGGATGGATGGGCGGGCTTTCCAAATTCCAGGGGCCTCCCGCTAAGAGCCCGCCGCGGCGTGATTGGCCGCACTGATTGGCCACTGACATCAATGTCGGCTCGCCATTAACTAAACAGGTTCGCGCAGACATGGGCGTGGTCTGGTAAGAAATACTACAAGAGTACGGATATTTATTCAACATTAATACTCAAGAGGTCTAGAGCAGAATCAATCAAGACCTTACACATTTCATGGCCACTGAGTGACTGGAGAGTTAATCAGCACTGCGCTCAGGGGCACGACGGTCTGGTCAAGGCTGGCCCAGTCGGACTAATTACCTATCCATACAACAACCAATTCGATCCTGTAAAGATGGGCAACGAATGCATCCCAGAGGAGCAATTCGGTCCATCATCTTCTTAAGTAGCCCTGCTCTGCGCATATCATTTAGTGACTTGTTCTCTAACTACGTAGGAGTCTTGAAGCTTAGCGGCTCCTGTCTGTCCTTCGCTTATCCTGTCACTCACCGGGAGGCTGGAGGCCTTCCGCTTGAAACAATGATACAGTGATGGATGGATAACAGGGATCCAATCCGTCACTGTGGTCGAGCAGTTTCGGATGGCCCGGGAATTGCAGGGCATTCATGACGTTGGCTTCATCTCTTTCATTTGACTGCTGCACAACGGAACATCCATTACGTACCCATCTTATTCAAGGACATTATTTGCATTTGCGTCTAAAATTTGCCATGTGTTTTTCCTTTCATTGTACACATTAGAATGAGGTAAAAATGCGCCTTCCTCCCAAAAAAGATCTCTCAGTCCAGTTCAGCCAGCGAAAGCCTGGTCTGATTTGTCTCCTCATCCTCTGTCTATAACCTTGAACGTGTGCGTGGATTTATTTCCATGTGCGTTGGAGGACCAAAAGGAGATAAACGAAAACATGAACCCCTTGCAATTTCTTTACTTTCAATAACAACAACAGCAACAACAGCAATCGAGCCGACGAAAAGAGTTTGGTTGCGCCGATGAATGCATGCAACTCGCTGACATCCACGCAATCGTGGACCATGTCCAAAAGCATAACCTCTCTCATCTTCAAAGGTAGGGTGGCGGGCTCTGTTGCCTCCGTATTCCACCGCTTAAAACAACTTGATCTTGGCAGTGACTGAAGAGTCGGCACCAGTCGTCTTGGACTTGCCAGCTCCGGTGTAGCCCGGCATCTTAGTACCAGTCTCCGACGTACTGTTGGTGTTGTCGTGCTCCAAATCCGTGGGCTGCACCAGGTTGAAGCCGAGGCCGCCGAGTGATGACGAGATGGCATCTCCCACGTACTTTCCAGCAACTACCGGTCCGACAATGAGCGCGACAAACACGATCAGAAGCGTAAAGTAGAGGATGGCATAGCGGATCACACGTCTGCGGCGGAGCTTGGACTGCTTCATCGAGTAGATGGGAGGTCGGATTTGTCGGCTGTTGTCAATGTTAGTCTATGTCATTGAAAGCACCAAAACATCCGTTGATAGAAACGTACCTGGGACGAAGCCAGAACAGCATCATAGAGTGCAGCATGTCGACCTTGGGGATCAGAATGACAGGAGCCATGAAGAACAGCAGCCAGTGGCCCAGAACAAAGTCGGCCGAGAACATGGACAACTCGGTGATCTTGCAAAGGAACTCTCTCGCAGGCTGGGACATGGTGTGCCATCCCATCGAGTACCACTTTCCTGTCCAGAAGGCAATGTTGGATGTGTCCGACTTGAACTCTCGTGTCAGCGCCAACGAGACAATCAGCTTGACGAAGAAGCGCTGGATCGACGCCGCGGCAATCATTCCGGCGAGTGTTCGCGTAAAGTTGAAGCCCTCGAGGACGAACATGCCCTCGAACGAGATGAGTAGGAAAATGACAGATGTGGCATGCGCAATACCGGCAAGGACACTGCCAAACTTCTTGCAGCACATGCTCAGCAGGGGACCCATACAACAAGCCATTCCGAACATGGCTGCCAGAACACCTGCATTGACACCAATGGGGGCGAACGAGATGATGAGCAGTCGGATCAAAGAGTCGGTCGGTTGAATTTTGGTCTTGACATCATCAGGCTGGATCCTGCTCACAACGCCAGTCTGGGCGTTAATGAACAGATATGGGAGAATGGTCACCACAGCCAGCATCAGGGGCGAAAAGATCTCGCTGAAGAAGACATTAGCAATCGCAGCTCGAGGGATGTCAGCTGACATCTTGGCTGAGGGGTCGCCCAGAGTCTTGCGCTTGTAACCCGTAAGGCGAGTTCGCGAGAGACGGCAGTACGAGATCCAGGACGAGGCATGGCTTCGCGAGTTACCGCGTGAAAGCCAGCGGAGGTAGTCTCGGTAGTCGATGAAGAAGTCGTTCCAGGCGAACTGGTGAGGGTTGTACAGGAACGGCGAGATGGTGAGGGCCAGTAGAGTGAGCCAAAAGTAGATGAGAACACCCTTCCACACGGTAAGCGTCGCAAAGAGCAACATCATGAGCAGTCGGGCTCCAAAGTAGATGGCAGGGCCGGCGAATCGAGAGTACAGGACACCGAAGGGAATGCGAGCAGTGGCAAAACCACGGCCCGTACCAATGTATCGCGCACCGCCAAACGAAAGATTCTGCTGCACAGAGTTCGCGTAGATCTGACAGACGAAAACTTCGAAGAAGAGCGAGAGCGACAAGAACTGCTTCATGAGACGAAGAGCAGCGCGCCAGACACCACGCTCCATGAGTTCCTGGACAATAAGCGGGATGAACGAGAGAATCAGGACGAAAAGAATCGACACGATACACCGATACATCCAATCCGTGAGCGCGTCAGTATTGGCACAACCGGTGGGGAAAAGAGCGTCGGTGATAGGGACGTCTCGGTTGTATTTGCAAGGAATCGTCTCGTGACGGAGAGCTCCCAGGTTGACCAGGGTAATCATGAACATCTGAACCGAGAACATGATGAACATGTTGTTGAGATGGAAACCAGGATGGGCGTAGTAGAAGGACAGGAAACGATCCAGAGGGAGCTGAGTGCCAAGGTAATAGTACTCGCGGGACAAGAACTGTTCACCCATACCCGTGCCGATCTTGGTTGTGAAGTTGAGAACGGAGCCGAAACCCAAATCACGACCCTTGCCACACTGGAAGTACTCGCATTGCTTGATACGTCCTCCACGGAGAATGGCTGTCATACCGGCGTAAATATCCTCGTTCAGGTGCAGACCCTTTTGAGCCTTGGACACACCACCACGCGTCGTCATGAAGATGCCGTTGAGGAAATCAGGATGTCCGTAATGCAGCTTGCCACCAATCTGGGCCATTGTTCGAGCAAAGAGGGTACCAAAAGTCTGTTCCTTTCCGGCAGCAATGTCACCAAGAATACCAATGTTCTCCGAGAAAATGTACTCGCGGGCACCCAGGATAGCAACAGGAGAGTTAGTGTCGTTCTTGACACCGGGGGTGTAGGGGGAGACATTTTCCATCTTCATCTCTTCGAATTCGGCGAGAACGCTGCGAATCTTCAGACACTCCTCGAGATAGTTGTCCTGGTTGGCGTCGATGAGCTGAATGTATTCTCCGCGGTAGAAGATGATAGAGTGATTCTGGTTATCCGATTTTCCGTCACCAAGAATGGGGTTGCCAGAGAGCTGAACGCGGAACTTGGGTCGGCGCATACCGTTCTCCATGATCTCAGAGTGTCCGTCGATCAGAACGGAGTACAGTCGAGGCTCCTCGCCTTCGGCAACCGGGGGCTCCTCATCCAAATACGCGATCTGAAGGTCAGGGTAGGCGCGGAGAAGGAATTCCGCGTTCTCCATTTCCTCCTTCTTGAACTTGGAGAATCGCTGCATCGAGACGGCGATCCTGAACTTGCGTCGGGCCATGCGCTCAAGCTCGCGCTCGAGCTTGTCCGTGTTGCCTCCGAACATCTGGACCACCTCAGGGTTCTCAACGCGGTAGAGAAGCTTGATGGCGCGGCTGTAGTTCATGAAACCAGAGATGGTACGGTAGAGAGTCTGGAAGCGGAGGGAGGCCCAGATACGGGTACGAAGAGTATACTCGGGAGCTGAAGACTTGAAACCAATGCAGTAGAAGGGAAGGTCGTCAATCTTGCTCTTGGCCGTGTCCTTCTCCCCCTTGTCGTTCTCGCCATTGTACTGGGAGGTCTCGTCGGCCAGGATCTTGGTGTCCTTGACGAAGCAATCCCACTCGTGAGGGTGGAGCTGCTTGAGGTACTCAAGGAGAGTGACGCGGGAGTAGGGCTCGTCCTCGCGAATAATCTCACGCAGTGACAGAAGAATCTTCTCGCTGTAGTGGGGGATCATGACAGTGAAGGTCGGCATGTTGTCAACTGGAACAGGCTCCGGCATGGGAGTAGACAGAGACTGGGCGAAGAAGGAAATTCGGCGCTCAGCTTCGCTGTAAGTAGGGAAGAACTCTGTCTTGAAAGAGTGATCTTCCTGAGAAACGAAGAAGGTGGGAGCACGAAGAGTTCGCTTGCCTTCCTGCTCTGAAGGAACCTGGTGGTAGAGCAGCTTCTGAACGTGGTCGATGGCCAGCAGGTGCTCACGGTACATGGAAATGACAATAGCGTTCCAGATCTGCGAGATGAGGACCTTCGGCTTGTACTTGATCTCCATGTCGGTTGTAGCGAGGACCTTGGAGTACACACGCTTGGGCAGGCGAGAGAAGATATTCCTCCAGGGCGTCCAGATAGAAGAACCGATGTAGAAAGATCGGGCGACCGAGAAGAGTGTGTTGAGCAGGACATACCACAGATAGGTATCGAGGAAGAAGAAGATGACATCGGTGAAAGTCATCAGAGCCAAGACAATGGTGGGATGCCACTTGCAAAGTTCCTTGCCCAGCAGCAAGTTGTCACCCAGGCAGCTGTCGACGTTCATGATGGCAAGGTATCGGACGGGGTCACGGAAAGACAGAATCAGATAAGTGTATGAAACACCCATCTTGATACCGAACACTACAGCCCAGAGTCCGTAAGACATGGCCATGTCGTTGCCCTTCAGAGTGGGCCAGCTGGCCGTGAACGTCTGACTGGCAACATAGCGCCGAGTCTTGGTGCTCAAGTAGCTGCCGAAGAGTCCACCGAGGGGCATGATGGAGAAGAAGATGAACGTGATGAGAGCAATGACGAAGTGAACGATGCCAACGATGGATAGGATCTTCTCCTCCAAAAGGTTGTCGAACCCAAATACAAGAACACCAGGAGCGACGTTGAGGATGAAAACCAAGAGCAGGAAGAATAGTCGCTTCGTCAAGTGTTGAGCACCAGCCCAGCGTCGAGGAACATAGGCCCATTCAGCAAGAGTCGCGACAATCTGGATGAGAGAGGCGATCGCACCGCCGAAACCAACGATGGAGAAAGCCTTGCTTTTCGGTGGAGACTGGTTGACTTGCTGTTCATAGTTCTTGACAAGGAGAGTTGGGGCGTTGTGAGAGGTGTAGAACCAGAACATGGTCAAGTGGATGATCCAGATACGGTTGAAGTTGACGATCAGATGGCCCCAAGAGCGAGACTCCTTGTAAGTCTTGAAGAAACACTTCTTCCAGTTCATGTCCTTTAGCTTCAGGTAACGCTCAGCGGGCGTCACATCGATCAGCTTGCTCTTATCCTGCAGCACGAGGCGACCAATACCCTCGGGGTACCAGAAGAGCTGGTTGCAATCATCGTAACCGATGACGTTCTTGTGGTCACGCTCCCGACGAACATAGACGCCGTCAAGGATCTCGTAACCCTGGTCTCTCAGGTACTGGTACAGCGGAGTGATGATGTTGTTGAGATAGGTAAACTCCTCGACCGGTTCAACGAGAGCCTGGCACGCAGGAGAGTTGAGGTAGTCGTCGGCGCACTTGAAAATGAAGCACAAACACTCAGGCATGAATCGAACCTGGTTGGCCTCGCCCCAGCAAAGCAGGTACAGGGCGATCTGGCGGACACGGTCGTGCTGAGACATGCGGTTCATGCGAGTCTTCCAGCGATACTCAGCGGCCTCCAGGCTATCGTCGCCCTCAAGGTCCTGGAGAGTCTCGGCCTCGTTGGCGGCGGCGTCCTTCTTCTTCTTGGCCTTCTTGCGCTTGATTCCGGTGCCCTTGGCGTTGGCGAAACCAACAGCATCGTCAAGATCGAGGTGAGCAGCAAAATACCACTTGCGATAGTTGGCATTGTCACCGCCAATGTAATCGGCGTGAAGCGAAAGAAGAGCCTGGTTCGGGGTCATGCGGGAGGCTCTCGAGTCGAGGAGGACCATGAAATGGTCATACATGTTGCGCATGCTGTCTCTCTGGAAACCGAACTTGGACGTCAAATCGAGAAAGATGTCCTCCACCTCCTCCTTGGACAATGGGATCTGAGCGTCAGAGGTCCAGGCAGGGTAAGGCTCTCGGGAACGTTGACCAGGAGGAAGGACATTTCCGTAATCCATGCCGTAGTTGGGCGTGGAGGCGCCGGAAGAACGGTTGCCTCCGTACGAGATTTGCGACGAAGGCGGTCGGTAGCCACGTTGGCCATCGCTATAACCGTTGTAATGTTCGTCGCCCCGACCATAGTAGTCCATTTCAGCGGCGCGGGCCATGTCGGACCTCATGGTAAAGTCACTAAAGGTCTCGGAATCCTCCTCGGAGCCCTGGCGACCATTCTGGCCGTTGTAGCCCCGATCGTAGTCCTGGTCATAGTATCCGCCGCCTTGAGCAGCGCCTTGACCGCCGCCTTGACCGCCGCCATAGTAGTCATCCTGGTACTGATCGTGGCCATCGTAGTAGCCGCCATCTTGGTGGTAAGGGTTGTTGGGATCGGCGTTGTAGTAGCCACTGCAGAGCGGTTAGCAAGAAATGCAAACTCAATTGGAGCCAAAAGTGTCTCACGATTCGTCATAGTAGCCGTCATTCTGGGCGCCGCGGTTGTCGTAGTTTTGATCATAATACTGATCGTCTTGGTAGTAGGAGTCAGTGTTTCCACCTTGTTGATTCCCTCCCTGGGGCTGACGGCCATAGCCGTCGTCATACTGGTCGTGTTGACCACCGCCTGGGTATCCCGCCATGTTGATTGAATTGCTTTATCTAGAGCGCGAAAGGTTGACGTTAGCATTGCCACACAAAATTCGAGGTGCAAGCCATGCGCGACAGGAGGTTGAGGAAGCAGGCAGCGAGATGTGAACGGAGGCTCGGGGGGCAGATGATGTACGGGCGACGCAGGCACACAAAGTGCAACGGCAAGCACAGTCGACCATGCAGAACTCACCTCGAGGTACACATGGGGATGGCGAGCGAGGTGATTGAGAAACCAGATCGGGCGGGGGGTCAACGAGTGTGGCCGGCACAGCAAGACGTTGGATGCAGAGAAGTTGTCGAAGGCCGAACGGGCAGTAGTTTTTGGCTGGCAGTGCCAAACGATGGTATGCAGTGTCGACTCGAATCGAAGGGGGTGGGATCGATCACGTCGCGGCTGAAAGCGAGCGTGATGTGCCGATTCGAGTGGGGTGCGTCGTCGCGAAACGGCGAGACTGAAAAAGCTGATGAAGCCGTAAAAAGAGTGTCGGCGATGCAAAATGCAAGAACAGCAAAGGGGAAGACGAGCGAGGGTGGTTTTGGTGGTTTGACCTTTGACATGCACGGGGAGGGAG
>JABFEX010000186.1:0-22659 GCA_013623515.1 Fusarium illudens
TTATATAGCTTATAGAGAGGGTTAATAAGCTTATAGAAGATCTTTAAGATTATATTTTAATTTATATAAAAGAAGCCTATTATATTCTTTTAAATAATACTAAAAGTAAAGATCTAAAGTATAATTAATACCTTCTACTTAAGATATATCTCCTAATTATTACTAATAAGAGTATTAATCTAAAGCTATATATAAAAAGCTAAAAATATAGCTTTTAGTATATAGAAGAAATTACTAAAGACTAATAATAGCGCCTTAAGTAACTATACTAAGTATATTCTCGCGAGTAGCGGGTTAATAGTCTAGTAACTACTTTATATAATAAGATCGCTATAGTCCCCCGGGCGAGGCGCCTTTTTATTTTATTAATTAAGAAATATAAAGATTATAATTAGCCTCTCTAAATTAATATTAATATTATTATTAATAAGAAGCTTATAGAGAAACTCTTCCTTTATATCTAGAGTATTTACTAGGTATTCCTCGGTATTATCTAAAGGATCTAAAAGATCTAAAGAGATCTTATTATCTAAAGGTATCTCGGTATTATCTAATAGCTCTTAGAGCGGCTCTTAAAGATTAAGTTTATCTATCTTTATTATATAAGTAAGGTATATATATATATAGATAGCTTTAGATACCCCCGTGCCTATAGGTATTAAAAATAATAGTAAAATATAATTATAATTACTTTATTTAATAAAATAAGCGAGCTCTAGTTACCCTAGCTAGTATAATACCTATAGCGACGATTATTTTCACAGCTTATATAATTTAGATAGCTTATTCTATTATCTATAGCGCAAATAGGTAATAATTCGGGGAAAGTAGGTCTTAGTATTTATCTAGGCCGAAAATGGATATCTTATTATCCTTAGAATGCAGATTGGCATCAGGACCTAATACTCCTGACTGGATTATCTAGAGCTCAAAACAACCGACCACAACTCCAAATATCCATTGACTCATCTACTAGCATCAAATCAATCCTGACTCAAAGTGAATGATTTACCTGCCATGAGTCGACCATTCCAACATCTCGAATTTGGCAGGCGCAATGATGCGTTGTGAGTCACTCACTTCCCATTACCAGATTCGTTTGATCACGTAAGGAGCTTTGAGCTCGGTTCTGTGGGGAAGCTCGCCACTCGTCCAAGCTTCGACATGACGATAAAAACATCAAACTCGCCTCGCCTCTATCAACACACTCATAGGCAGAGCTCCACGATCAATTCGGTCGAGACAAGAGTCAAGTTTGCGCGGCGTTTGGGGTTTTTCGAGTTCACTTACTTTCATCACCAACACCACCTTCCACCTTCCACCATTACCGCCAACACTCCACCAACAACCCCAGCTCTTACATCCACCATGATCTCAACAAAGGATCAGCAATCACCGCAGACCAGTAAACAGGCTGTGGCCGAGGCCTCCTCGTCTCGCGTCGTCCCCAAGCCGGTGCCAGAGTCGCAGGCCCAGGACCCGAGGACGTATCACATCGAGCAGCTCCGCCGGCGCTACTCGCCCAAGGAGACGGCCGCCCGGGACGGCACAACTTCGCTCGTCTTCAGGATCAAACCCTCGGATCCCGACTTTCCATTTGAGCTGGCCCACCTCGAGTGTGATGTCCGCATCCCGCAGGCGTATCCGGATGAGAAGCCGGTGTTGCATGTCAAGAACAAGGACATCCCCAGGGGTTTCGGTATCAACATCGAGAGAGGATGGGACGGGCTTGTCGAGGGGAAGCCCCAGGCTACGCTGCTCGCTCACACGCGCGAGTTGGACAAGAATCTGGAAAGGTTCCTGTCTGAGCAAAAGGCCGAGACAGTCAAGCTCGTGACCTTTAGAGACACGAGACACTTGGACGCACAAGAGGCCAAGACAGAGCCCAAGCCCGAGCCAGTCCAGCCCGCAAAACCCACGCCAGCACCTGCGCCTCGGTCGTATGTCCCAGAGCCGTCTTACACGAAGGAGGAGATCGCCGCTGCCAAGGAACGCAGGGCTCTCGAGGTCCGTCAGCTTGAGGCGCGGATGAAGCGGACACAAGAGTATCGCCGCTCGCCTGACGGCATCGTGTATACTCTTCCCCTTGATCCGCAGAGACGGTCAGAACTGCCACCGGGGCTGCAGTCCGTCAGAAGTCTTCACCTGATTATCCCTGTAATCTATCCCCTGCAGAACCTCCGCATCCAGCTCAACAACGTTGAGTCGGAGGACGCAGAGCCCGTGGAGGACCTCTTCTGCGAAAGGGCGGTAGCGCAGCCCCAGATGACTCTCATGAGCCATCTCAATTACCTCGCGCAAAACATTCATAAGCTTGCCAAACAGGCCCAGGCTCAAGCTCAAGCTCAAGCTAAAGCCCAGGCCCAGGCTCAAGCAGCCAAGGCCCAAGCAGCTGAACCAGTGCCTCAAGATCGAGACGATGCAAACGAGGCCGAGTCAAAACCAGAGAACAGCCACATCCAAGTCATCCCTCGACCCCCCGAGTGGAGTTATGTCTATGGGGAGGACTCGGAGGAGAGCTCTGATTCTGACCACGCTGGTGACGGTGGCGTTTCTCTGGAGGAGGAACAACCTTCCGTGCCGGGTGAAACCCCTGAGCGCGGTACCATGTTGTCGTTTCCCTCCATCGAGCTGCACAATATCGAGATCCTTCAGATTTCAATCTTGGGCATCACCGTCAAGTGTGATCGATGCAGAACGGTCAATGAGGTCACGGGCCTAAAGCCTGATGCCGAAAAGACGTCGAGCTGCAAAAAGTGTGCCACCCCGTTTGCCGTCAAGTTTAGGCCTACGCTGGTTCACGAGCATTCGTCTCGGGCAGGCTTCCTCGACCTTGCTAGCTGCAAGGTGGGAGATATGCTACCAAGCACCTTTATCCCAACCTGCGCAAGGTGTTCCACCCCGAGCTCTGGCCTTGTCTCGGTCAGGGGCTCGACGGTAACAAACGTCTGCCGGGACTGTCACGGCCACTTTACCTTCAAGATCCCCGAGGTCAAGTTCCTTTTCATCACACCCGGGTCTCTTCCCCCGCCGGCGACGGGCCCGCGCCGGAAACAGGAGAAGCTTGGCATCCACGCGGGAGATCCGCTGCCCGGCCACGGAGCATGCCCACACTACCGCAAGTCGTACCGGTGGTTCCGCTTTTCGTGCTGCAGCCGCGTTTTCCCTTGTGATCGTTGCCATGACCAAGACTCTGATCATATCAACGAATGGGCGAACCGGATGATCTGTGGGTGGTGTAGCCGCGAGCAGAACTACGCCGTCGAAGCCTGCGGCTTCTGTGGGAGGAGCGTCATTGGAAGAAAGGGCAAGGGGTTCTGGGAGGGCGGAAGGGGAACCAGGGACCAGAGGACCATGAGTCGAAAGGACCCGAGAAAGTACAAGAGGCTCGGAAGTTCTGCAAAGGATACCAAAGCCTAGTTGCAACACTGAGGCTGATATCCGATGTCGCTGTCAGCTTGGGCAACCTCAACTAGGCTGGCTAATCACATCGCCGCATGACCAACCAGCGGTTACCAGCCGCCAGCGCCCACCAGTAATCAACTGTATCTGTGAGATAGTCACCGTTTCGCAATATCATGGACACACCTTTTGCAAATCTCGCGCATGTGAAACGTCAAGACACAAAGAGAGTGGGGGCCACACAGCCATTCTTGTGCTCCTTTGTTCTATTCTCGTCGACCCCTCGCTGTAGGCGAAATGTGATTTGAATGCGTCGTAATGGAGTGCCACATTGTGCGACAAGGCGTTGGTGTGGTGAGTGACAGCAGTTGTGGTGATTTGTTGGAGATTGGTGTGTTGGGAGGCGGTAGTTGTGTTGGGGTCAATTGACCGAGAAGTAAGATGGCTGGCAGAAACAGGAAACTGATAAATTAATCATTTAATATTGATTAATTTGATTCATTAATATCCACGGCGACTCTAGTAAGCCGGTGGCTCACATATCGACCGCTATTGAGGCAATATTGCAGTTCTCAAGCCAGCATCCAAGTACCGCGGAAAGACGGAGGCACTCCGCAGCGTGATCAGATGCGGAGAAGGACAGCGATGCTGGGTTCGTCTTGGCTCTGGGGTTTTGCGATTCGTCGCATACGGTCGCAGGCCAGCTGAAGGATCAGTGACGATAGACTGGCGTGATAGTTGAGCTGACAAAGTGTCATGTTGGCATCTCTCAGGGATCAGATACGAAAGGGGAATGGGACTCGCGAGAAAGCGGAACCAAGGGAGCACAGGTACTTGATGCAATGAAGGGATCAAGGGGTTCCCAGCTGCGGATCCGGCTTGATCCTGACTCTGAGCGACCCTTAAGAGTGTCCATGGCCAGCGAGCCTGCGTATTTCTTGCAGCTCTCGTGCCATGGCGGAGCCGATTGCAATTCATGACAGGCTCTGCGCGAACATGTGGATTGATAGATGCGCACATCTTGAACGTACGAGGCAGAGGTCCGAAGAAACGCCATGACCAGCCGTTGACATTGCCGATTGATCTATCAGGAATGGCCGCCGAGCAGGGACGTCCCGCGCGGGATGAATGATTTCGGTATGGTTGGGGGTTGGGACGTGGGATGTGGTGAGATGGCGACGAGATACTGAGATAACGAGATTGTCAAAGCGTTGTTTCTGGAAGGAATCATGGCGCATGCACTTGAAGGTTCTGTCTTGTCAAGCTGTTGGCCGTAATCATGTAACAGGAGACCATCTCGGGCCTCGTAGACTCGGCATCGTGCATGACGCAGGTACGGTGTTGATCAGCGGTTTATCGTCTAGCGAGGCCATCGTCAGCTCAGACTGCTGCAATTCTTGCCTTCACCATCGCCTTGACGTGACATGGGCAGACCAACCGATTGAGGCCATCACAAGGAGTGAACCGAGTAATTAAACTGGCTCGAATCGACGACCAATGCCATGGCGTACCAAGTTACCCCACAGCCGTCAACCATGGGCACACCTTGTCAAGCGTCACCAGACCTCTCTGGGCCTTTGAGGGTATTTCTGGCAGAGCGCGAGAATCGACAGAGGGTCCATTTCCCCCGCTCGAGATGATGCCACATTTGGGCATTGTCGTCATCGGCTCCGGTGGGCACTCACGATGCTGCGGTGCAAGTATCTGACGGCGATGCAACAATACCCGCAACTCCAGCTGCCAATGCATTGTCGGCCAAGTTTGACAGCCAGAGAGACAACGTGACGTTTGGCTAGCGCGCCCGGTTGGATGCTGAATGGTTCAAGGTGCCTTTAGGCCCTGAGGAGGCGCCTTGCTGCGCGGGTGGACTCGCCACGGACCGTCACCCGCCATCACGGGACCTTGTCGGCTTCTGTGGCTGGTCGGGGATGAGATCCGGTGCCTTTTAAGTGGTGAATCAAGGGCTCAATAAGCCTCAGACGATATCATGAAACTGGTTGATTTGATGTGTAGGAGGATACTTTGAGTCAGAGCGTTGGTGTAATGGTTGATTGACGCCTCTAGTTCCAGTTAGGAGGAACGATGCGGTACCTGCCTGAGCAGGTACGCCTCCCGTCAGCACCTGCCTCAGCTTCACACCCCAACTGGAACTTCAACTCCAACACCAGGTACTGTGTACATGGTTGACTTTGCATCCCCATCTCACATCGCAAATGTCGCACTAGAAGACTCCAAAGACCTAGGAGGCATCCGCTCGGTCAACCTTTTGGCATCTCGATGCTGCTCCCCGCTGCCACGGCGCCCCCGGCATCCAAACACCCTCACACGTGCACGCCATGACCCCCATCAACTCGATTCATCCGATTCCCTGGCTGCGCCATGGTCGCCAAATGAATGCCCCAATGCTTGACTCAAGCCAGCCCGCGGAGGGTCTTCCGGCCCCGGGCAACCCCTGACGTGGCTGGGTCATGGGTGTCTTCTAGAAGCCATGAAATTGCCCGCCGGCAAGGTTCCCGTGGGTTGATGCCCAGTATTAATCGTTTAATTATTCTGGTATTTTATCTTTTTTCTTTAACCGATGGTAACGGTGGCCTGATGATTCCAAAACGGTGGCTCTTTTCGTCCTCTGCGATGGAATGAAGGGAATCAAGTCTGCAGAACACTCGTGTGGCTTCAAGCTAATAAAATAGAGTATCAGCTTCATCTAATGCAGTTGCCAACATCGTCCAATGACCTCAACACCAACTGTCCACCACGATGTACGACATGCAGCAGCGAAAAGGGCGCAGCCAACCGCACAGCCGACCGTTTCCCGTCACCGTCAAATAATCAAGTCAAAAATCAAACAATTAATCCATCAGGAATCTCGGCTGAATCATTACCCTGGCATTGCCGGGACCCCCAATCCTCCTTCGCCTCCCTGGTCCGATTCACAACCCAAACGCCGGACCCATGACCCCGCTGTCGGGGCCAAATCCGAAGACCGCGGGCTCTTATTGCTGCCTGGTAACGAATTGGCGAATTCTCCGGGGTTCACCTGATACCGTGATTGGATCTCCTCTATCTCGTCGCTCGGTAAAGTGCGGAGCGAGGTGACATCCAGGGTTCCGACCCAGCTGTTGGGTTCGGAATGCCGGGGTTGTTGGTTCCGTATCAAGAGACGTGATTTCCTTTCTAATGAGGCCCCTCGGCACTTTGGATCGACAAGTTGAACCTGATCCCGGCCACCCTTGGGCTCCAACAAAGGGTGTGATTTCCGTGGCCTCGGGACATCGAAGCTTATGCTGCTGGTCTAAACCGGATACACGTCGGAGAACTCGGGCAGCCTGACCGAAGATACTCGTCCAGTCTGCAATCTCGTCTGCTCGGGCTCAGAGTTGGCTCCGTAGTTGCGAATATCCCTGGCTATCGAAACAGCTCCCAGGCCTGGCCTATCGCGGTTGCAGGGAAGCCAGTGGACTGCTCGACACGATCCTCTGGGTTCTTTGGAAGCTTAGGACATCTTGCAAAGAGACCTAGGATGAATGCCAGGCCGGCCAGTGCACTCCCTGTCGCCCAGAGATGCTTGAGGGACATGACAACGGCCTCGGTCATTCTCTCGTGGCCAAATCCCCCCTGCTCGATGGAGACCTTGATCAGTTTCATGGCGTTGTTGGCGTGATCCGTGTCCTGGTTCATGCTCTTGAGCTCCCTCTTGAGCTGGCTGGAAAAGACGGTAATTCCAATGGCAATACCGAGGCATTGGCCTATGGTTCGTAGGGCATATATCATGCTGATCGCATGCCCAACATCCCCCTCCTCGACTGTGGCCTGAACACCGATCGACATGACTGGGATCAGCAAACCCATCGCTACCCCCAGCAGCAGGATGATTATGAGGGTCGTATGGGTTGACGTGTCTTGGTCTAGGACAGTCATGGCGCCAAAGATGGCGACGAGAAGGCCCCAGCCACCTATCATGAAGCCCTGATATTTGCCCGTCTTGTATGCAACTATTCCCACGACGGCAGCCACCGGCGCGACGGTCACAGTCGCAGGGAGGGCCCATACCCCCGTCATCAGGGGCGACTTGCCTTTGACACCAAGGAAGAAGACGGCAAGATAGTACAAGACCATCCACATGAGAATGCCGTGGATCATGGCGTTGACAAACTGCAAGATGGTCGATCGGTTTCGAAATAGGCTTTGTCGGAACATGGGTTTCTCTGCCACCCTCTCATATGCCCCTAGAGCCACGAAGCTGACGACCGAGACTCCGATGGGAACCAGAACTTGAGCCGATTTCCATGGGAACCGGGAACCGCCCCAGGTCAACGGCAGAAGGATAGAAACCGAGAATACCGCAAAAAGAAGGATACCAATCCAGTCGAGATGCTTGATGAGTCTCCAATTACGCTGGTCGCTGTCGTACCCTAGCATGAAGATTGATCCAACAAAGCTGCCGCCGAGGAAGGGCAGGGTGCACCAAAATATCCATCTCTGCTGTTGTTAGCATGTCGACTCACACGGGTTGATGACCTACCCAGTTCGAGTCTTCATTCTCGACAAAGGCACCTCCAACAAGGGGCCCGGCAACCGTTCCCAGTGCCCATGACACATTCTGATACGCCACCCATCGAGATCGTTCACGTATGGGGAAGAGGTCTGCTAATATCATGCCGGACAGCGCTTGTGGTCCTCCGGAGCCGACGCCTTGTACCGCCCTGCCAGCCAGGAGCATCAGACTGTTTCGAGCGGCACCGCAAATGACTGTCCCTGTGATGAAGATGATCAGGGAAGCAATGTATGCTGGCCTTCGACCGATGACGTGGGCGAGCTCGGCAAAGATGGGCTGGGATATGGCTGTTGTGAGGAGAAAGACTGAGCCCATGCTCAGACTCTCGGAAAAGGAGGCATCGAGTTCTTTTGCGAGAGCCTAGGGAGTATGAGTGGTGAGTTCAACACGACGGAGGGACTTACTGGAAGAGTGACACATATGCATGTTGCGTCGAATGCTTGGACAAGAGCGACTGTGTTCATCACCAACAGGATGCCCACCTTCCTGAGGTTGTTGACGGCGAGAGTCTTGATGACTACCGGGCGAGCTGCCTCAGCAGAGCCATCAAATTCTTTGCGTGCCATATTCACGATGTTGACGACATGAAGAAGAAGCCCCGCAGATAATACGTGGACAAGTTGACAGAGTTTATAGGACATCCGCACCGGGCTTCCTGCAGGTTCGATGATGTCTTCCATGTAAGCGAAAGCTAATTCTCGAGTTGAGGACAGACGCAGGATGAGGCCACAACGCCAGCTATATCACGAAAGATAATGGCCATCACCTGCCCATATCGGCAACACCACGTCGAAAACCGCCTCGATGGAGCACTTGAGCGGTCCAGTTATATTATGCTGCTTTTTCATGTCCAGCGTTGTGTACTGGCATGTCTTTATCGCTGTCGACTACCTGTTCCGAAAATGGGTACCCGAGCTGTACAAACGACTCGAGCATGATGACCTTGTCCGAAGGCTCAACCCGTTCCTTGTCATGATCGTCCGAATGGTCATTGGCCTCTTCGTCTCGCTCCCGGCTTGTGTGCAGGCGATACGCACAACACCTTGGGGAGTTGACCAACCCCTGAGTATATCGGGCCAGGTCTGCGTCGTCTCGCAGCTGGCAGTATGGTCCAACGAGCTACCCGTAGCTCGAATTTCCTCTCCCGAGCTCTTCGTCCACCACCTTCTATGCCTTGTCGCCACTTCCAACATCATCCTTTCGCCGCCGGTCCATCAGATCAAGCCATTGTACATTTACTTTGCCTCTCTGGTGGGTGACATTGGGCCAGGGTCGGTGATGGTGTTAAAAACCATTGGCTATCATCCACACACATCCAGGTTGATGCTTTGTGTGTCTTTGGCGTCAACATCAATCCTCATCTTCTGCAGAGTTGGCTGCGCTTTCTACACGGTCACCCACGTCCTTACAGACCCGTTCAACCTTGCCGACTGGGTTTGGGTGCTGGCGGTGATGCTCTTCGGCTTCTACTCGCTGTACAGCGCATTCCGCAACTTGAGGTGGCTGGGAGTTATCCGTGTTGACCCCGTGCAGTATAGGGTCACCTACTTCTGCCGGTTCATGGTGCCTGTGGCGCACTCGATACTTGGAGTTGCGTGCGGCGTTACCCTTCTCTCAGCCTTGTTTATCTACGGCTTATACCTCGACCGACCTCTAAGGCCTTCGGAGATAGGACTGATATCAATCAACGGACTGGTGGCCACGGCAATCGGTCTCACAAGCGCCATCATCGCAGGGCTAGCATTTCCATATAATGCATCCAGGTCAAATCCGTGGGGAAGCCAGTATCTACAATTCGGGATCCTGTTGACGGGACTCTGGGTTCACATAATCACCAAATTAACTGATATTGTGGACCGAGAGGCAATCCTCCCGTCAATAGGGGTCAACTTGCCTCTATTCCAGGCCATTGCCAGATTGGCACACTACTACTCGGCCAAGAATGCTGTTGCAGCGGCAGATGAGAAGCTATTCCTTGACGAAACTCTGGCAAAGAGACATCTGCAGATGGTGTGCGAGAATGTCACCATCTTTCTCGTGTCTCTAACCCTGCTGATCTTCAACGTCTTGTCCATCCCGGAAGCTGCGCGGCTGGCTGTAGCTGCTTGCGCTGTGAATCAACTGCGAGATTATTCGAGCATTATCCCAATCTCAGGGGGGAGGTTCAGGCTGCTGTTTACCATGGCACGGTTAGTTCTGGATTACTTTGCCGTTGCCTTTCTCGTTGCAGCACGTCACATCCGACCTGAAGCCTCGTGGGCTGATGTTGTCTCCAACTATCTCCTTCTTGGAGGCACCATAGCCGCAAGTCTTGCTTCAAGAGGTGCGGTCGCCGTCAGAAGGCCATGCCAAGTTGTCACCAAGGTTCGAAAAACAAGGAAGTGGAACCCTGCCGTCTTTATCTTTGTCTTCATGTGCATCCTCCAGGCCATGCTAGTCAAGAAGTACTTCTCTTTTGAGGCAGAAGGTCGGGAGGTCAGCGTTGGGTTCAAGAATTTCCGGGCCATTTTATCGGATCCCATTACCTGGGCCGGCGTGTTGCACTTGAGTTCTTTGCCTGTGATTGTCTTGAGCGGGCTGGGGTAGAGTTCAACTGGAGCGAGTGCTATTCTCCTGCCAACGGGGATTCACCTTGAGAATGGGGGCTTGTGTCGGTTTTTTTATAGGGGGCGATTCGATCTAGACAAAAGCAAGTAGGCTGTGGCAAAAGTAGATGGAGAACACATTGACCCTCAAAGTTCTTGTACATTACACGATGTGTGACATCAAATCTCCCATCTAGCTCGCTTCCTTGGCCGTCTCTGAATCCCTTCACGTTTCTCACACTCAAGAATTTACATTTCCCTTTCGCTCACTTCCTAACGCCCCCTTGCCGCACAGAACCATGTCCATTCTCGCTGTTCCAAAGCTCAACACGTAGATTCCCTGTCCAGGCTGCCTTGCCAAACGCTTGAGAAACTCAGGAGAAGAAAGCCAAAGTGTATCCATCACTGGGACCTGAATTGTCCGTGGCCATTCCCCCTTCCTCCCCTCTTCGACGGCGTTGGGGAATGGGCTGGCGCTCCCCATGAATCAGTCCTGGCGCGCTTGAAGCCCGGAATTTGCCCGGGGTTCGTCTCAAGATCCGACTTGAGCTGCTTGATCTGGATCTCCAGGATATTCTCTCGGTTCCGGGCTGCTTCGAGGTTCGTCTTTGCCTGCTCCAGCTCCGAGGAAACCCGCTTCTCCCGCTCCTTGACCATCTCTAGGGATTTCTTGAGTGCCTGCATCTGGGTGTTTGTATCCTTCTCGCGCTTCTGCGCGCTCTCAAAGTCGGACTTCCACTTCTCTAGCTGAGCCGTGAGCTCCTTTTCATGCTGCTGGGTGGTCTCGAGGTCGATCTTGACCTTTTGGAGCTGGGTGGTGAGACGCTGCTCTCGCAGCTGCGAGGTCTGGAGGAGGGTGGTCTTGGCCTCGAGAAGCTGAGAGAGGAGCTCCAGCTCGCGGCGGTCCTTGGCGTGGATCTCATCCTTGGCGCCTTTGAGCTCGGCGGCGAGATCTTTTTCGCGCTGCGAAGGGGTGTCTGTGGAGAAGAGGTTGGGGGCGTTGAAGGGGCCGGCCATCTTGAGTATAGGGGGCGAATGAGCCGCGAAGATGGTGCAGACGGAGGGGGTTGAGAAGAGAATGAGGGAGGTCGCGATGTGTGGATGAGGAGAAGACAACAAAGGATCGTTTCGCAGAGTTTGAGAGGGGAAAAGAGGACGTGTTTGCCTGGGTTGTTATGTAAACACAAGGTCTTAGGCAAACTTAGGGTGCATCATCCTAAGGATTTCTGAATGGCCTCACACGCTTGAAGGTGAATCACAGTCGCCTATGACAACCTGTGAGGGCTTGTGTGCGAAACCAGAGCTAGTATAATCAATAATGGCATGCGACTCGTTCTCTGCTATCAGAAGTGCAACTGCAGTCCATCTTTCCGGGCACTCCCAGCAACCCCTTATAGCAAGTTGGAATAATGTTCTCCAAGGCCGCGCCAGGAACCCTCTCCACGATGATCACCAACACACTTCAAGCAGATTCAGCTTGTCTTCGCCTTCTACTACCCCCTTTAGTTTCGTTTCTACTCCATTCTCTTCCACGGCGTAGTAAGTTCTTCAGCCTTGTGGGGCAATCCATGCCACGACTTGCAACTTGGCCGGGCTCGGCAGCCCCGTCGACTTTCATGTGTTTAGAGTCAAATGCCATGTTGTTGAGACTATTGTCTATTCTCCTGAAGCGTGGACTCTCAAGTTTAGTAACCGTGGTCATCGATTACGTGGTGTATACAGGTCTGGCCATGATGTAATTGATATTGAGAGTCAACACAGTAGTTGCAAAGCCACTCTACTATTCCGTCAATCAACACTTTCTTCAGTCTTCAGAACCGACTATAGCAATCGGAACTCCCAAGATGCCCGACAACTGAGACATGAAATGGGTTACACAACAGCTTGGCAATCAACAAACGGGTGTATTCAATCCACACCCACCCTTCTTAAAAGCCATTCCCGTGCAAGTCCTCACAGCCTCAAAGTCTGACCAAGATCAACCCAAATGCTTCTCTCCTAGGCACTCAAGCAGTTGATCTGGATGACGCTGACGTCTGAAACGGGTATCACGTGGCGACCAGAGCACCTCTCCATGTCTACACCTCCTGCCGTCAACTCCTCGGCTGCTACTCGGCCCTTCATCAACATCCATCTCAAGTTGTCAACATCACCCCCTCCCCTAACGGCCCGCGGATCGACCCTTCACATGGGCAGACGCAACAGCCAGGGACAGCGTTTCAACGCACCCTCTCGTCCCCAGGATCGCGGATCCGACGCTCGATCCATCCGCAGGAGTGAGATGGCCAGATTCAGGGCTTCTCCGCATCACAAGGCCTCCCTCTCCGCCATCACATGTTGGGATGCCGGCCGAATCCAGAAGCTGGACTCGGCGGCCCGTCCAGGTGCGGCCCTCTGATCCGATCAGGGTCTATTTTACCACGGCACTGATTCTCCGTCGGGTGACCCCCAGGTATCTTCCCCGGACCGGGGTGCTGTCGCCCATCAGAATCAGAACCGCCCGTCTGGGACATTGGGGAAATCGGACGAATTTGGGGGTGGATGCTACCCCAGGCCAAGAGTTCAACATTCGACGGCAGATATGACGTGTTAAGGCCAACGCTCCAGAGGCTGCTGGCCATAGCTAGCCATACAGTAGCATGATGCCAGGTCTTATGCCACCAGGCCTGCAGTTCCCGTACCTGATAAACCTGGGGTAAATGGGTCGATGGCCGGGATTCGCTCCTCAGGCAAGGGGGCGCAGTCAAGACAAACTGGTGATGGAGGCACCAGCTACACGATGGTCAGTTGCCTCAGTAGATTGGGCTGCAACTAGGCACAGCTGCTCCGTCAGAGATGCCCGTTTAGAGCTGGACTGACGATTGCAGGCATCCACCAGAAGAGAATCGACGTCTCGTCAGTACGTTCCAGGACAACTATGATGCGGTTTGATCTCATGCCGAGTACATACGACCACAGCCTTCAGACAGCTCGGGATCCCGTCCGCTCTCCCATCGATAAACTGAAGAGCGCTCGAGTAGTAGCCAGGTCGGTGACGACTGGCGAATGCCGGGTGTTGTATGTTTCTTTTTGCCATTTTACTGGACAGGTTGACAACTGGGCAGTCTCTCAAGTCCAGTTTACACTCTAGGCCTATGCATGAATACGGAATTCAAAGAATACCAAGCTCAGCGCTAAGATAGACTCTGATCAGCATCTGGTTGGCCGGGCCGTCCTCAACTACCGACCAGGCGCCTCGAGGATGACGTCCCGGCAAGACCGCACGGCAAGGGCAACAACAGAAAGTCAGTTGCTCGTGTCTGCGGGGAGTCCTCCACGTGGCGCTATGAAGAAGGACGGTACCTGAGATACCCCGAGAGTCATGAAAAGCGACATTGCTTCTGGTTCAGCGCTAAATGTCCGTAGAGAGTTTGGACAAGGTTCCCCGAACGACTTGCCGTCGGCCAGCTCGCCGTGGCCAGAATAGGCAGGATTTATCGCACCACCAAGTCAAGGCGGGCGAAGGAGGTTCGAAGGAAATGACTATGGAAATCAGCCACAACAACCAGTTTCACTTGAGTCGTTTATCGACCTGATGAAGCTCTCCAGTCGGTGATGCCGCCGGGAGGCTGTAGGGAGGCATTGCGGGCGATATCCGCATGCCCACAGAGGCGCCGAACATGAATGACAGTTCTTCCCGGACCGATACGTTTGCCCCCCCGAGACACAACACAGGCCTCCTGTGAGCCCTACCGCAGTTGCAGCCACGCGGATTTCACGTGTTGGGACGCTGAGAGAAACCAGGATAGCGCGAAACACAATATGACTCGGCCCCAATCACCGAGCTTCTCGCAGACAAAACTGGGTGCCGTGGGACTCGGTACGCAATTGAACCGACCCGGACCGACAAGGAATTGCTAGGATGGGACGCAAAACGAGAGGGCCGAGCAGGACCGCAGAGTGGCCGGGAACACTCACGGAGATGACTGATGTGATTGATTGTTATCAGCGGAGACGTTGGATCTGATCTGGGTCGGCGGGGGTTCGACATGTCGTAGGCTTGATCTGTCTGGGCTCTTCCAGGGCCAGCGGGTCTGATGAACAAGAGTTTTGCTGCCCAACGGCGGTTCTTTCCTGGTAAAGTTTGAGTTTGCAAGGCTGATTTGATTGCAGGGGATATCATTTTGGTCCTGTATTGAGATTTTTGAGAGATGACAAGTCTTCTCCACATGAGCCCGAGACGAGATTGGCTGTTGTTGTGTTGGTTGGTCGAGATAAAACATTTAATGATTTATCTCTCGGAAATATTTTAATTTCCTTGCCAGGAAGTACCGCACCGGGCTCAACCGAAAGTGGCATCCATCTTTCCTTCTCATCCATGGATAGCGGACCGACAAGGCCATCAAAATACCGCGCCCTCTTCGAAAAATGTCTAGCTCGAGTTTCCCCCTCAACGGCGACAAGCAATTACGTACCGCATTTGACGCAAACACAAGGCCGCGCGTGATCAGAAGGAATCGATAGAGTGTGAGTGAGTGTGAGATGGCAGCCCCACGTGCGGGAGAAGAATTCTAGAAGGTCAGCATCTGGCAGCTGGTCATTGGCCGACTTGGAGATGCACACCACCACCAGAGAGATTTGGTGTGTGCCCCCAAAGAAGAAGGAAGATCAGCTGTGCTGTACCTCGCCTTGTACCTCCGACAGCGGCGACAGGAACTGAGTCGGGGAGATGGGGGTGGTGACTATTTCCACAACGGTCGAGAATCGCAACACTAGGGGCAAGAGACGGGATAAACGACACGAGAACAGCGAGAACCGCAACACCACAAGACGTCGTCAGTCAAAGCAATCGCATTCCGCCCGCTACATATACTCCATAGCGAAAGCCGCACTCTCATTGCACGCTCAGTCCAGCCGCGTGATGCGCTGCCCTGCGTTGCGGATCCGGGGCTGGCGACGAAATTGGAAATTCCGGGGGTGGTTGCGACAAAGACAAGAAACCCCGGATTATGACGTAGCCCATCAACACTCGACCCCAGATCTCGATGTCGAGCCTCGATTGACGGCTCAATGGCGATGGATGGACATTAAGAGCCAGGGGATATGACGATTTGACAGCCAGCCGCCTTGCATCCGCTGTGACGTTGATTTGGTCAACTGCCGGATACAGCGAGTTTGAAGCCATCTCGTGGCCTAATTCTCTCACACCACAAGAAGGTGTCGACGAGGTGATGCCTATTCGGGCAACTGTCAATCATGTCGATACAACCTTGACCGTTTGGACGACGGTGGCCCTGGCATTACGGTCACAGACGTCAAATTGACAGCTAACGTCGGGGGAGAGGCAAGCCACGGACATCCATGCTGAGCATCAACATGGATAGGCATGACAACAATCCGTGGAGGCTTCAAGATGCGCGCATCTCGGCCTCGCACGGCATGTTTCCGTTACAGCAGCGTCAGCAGCCAAAAAAGACTGCTCCGGGTCATCTTCGTCTTTGTTTCCGCAGCTCCGTAGCTTGTCGTGCTCCCGTGGACGCGGTTCCGCTACCCGCTTGACCCCAGCAGGAGCAAGTCAACCAACCCCGGCCGGGGGATGGTTCCGCTAGCCCAAGAGGTTATTCAATGCGAACAGGGAACTAGAGTTGCATTCTTTTTTTTTTAATTTATCTCGATATTCTTTTAATTAATCGGCCTTCTCCATCCATCAGGGACACGGAATGCAAACGCGCGGGAATGAGAAATGGGACGGGTCCCCTTTCAACCTTGAGTCTAAACGCGCGACTCATGCAGGCGATGTCATAGGCCACGAGGAATTCCTCAGGGCCAAAGCTTCTTTTTCCTTTTCCCCCGGCCGGGGCTGAAAAGGTTGATCAGGTCACAGGGCACGCAGCCTCGCGGGGCCACCCTCTGATGTCAGCTATGCTGGCGGCTCTAGATCTGTCCCCATTCCGTCGATGCCCCCAAGGGGACGGGTGACTTGGGGCGTGGCCGATCTGCTACGGCTTTGGGGGTTTTTCGACGGACGGGTTGAATGCATCGCATCACTGGGTTCAAAGTGTTGTTTTTGAGCATCGATGCACCAGACGTGAAGAATTTTTCTTCAATTCTGCCTGTACCCGTGCGTGCTCAGGGACCATGTCATGGAACGAAGCGGTGAAAGACGATGGGTTGCACCACATGGGAGATATCCCGCAGACGTCAAAGACGGTCAAGGTCAAGGCTGGCTGGCTGGCTCTTGCGTTGTATGCATTTGCCGCAGCTGCCAGAGGGAAAAAAGAAGAATTACCTGGACCCTGGCTGCATCTGACCCTCATCCGTCTTCTGCCACACACACCCTCCGGAAATCTAACCATGCCAGCGCAGGCCTGCGGCCAGAAACCCCAGATTTCCGAAAGCGGGCGGACCCCGAAGCCTCGGTACTCTACCCAGGCGGCGGACGCGGAGACGCGGAGAACAGTCCGGAGGCCCCACTCCGCCGAACGATGACGGGCAAGTTCCGACATGACCCGAGGGAAGAGCTGGCGAGCGAGCAAAAAGTTGCGTTGCAAGTGCATGAGAATGAATAAGCTGGGTAGGGATCCGGGAGCCGGACCGTTGAGAGACCAAGAAGGGAAGTCCAGTCCAAGGAAACGGACGGATAGTGACGGAGGCATTGTTGTCAGCCGGTCATGTTGTTGAGAGTCGACCCGGTTCAAGGCCCATCGGAAAGACTAGGCTTGAACGTCTTGCATATTTTGAGGCTCATGACTTTCAGAATTCAGACAGACGGAGCTCTCTCACAGGTTCCACATTCTTCAAAGGCGCATCACGTCAATCACAAGGGGAAGCAAAGCAATGCAGGGACCTTTCTAAAAAGCCCGATCGGTAATTGCGCGCGTGTGATTTGGAGGACACTTTTATTCCCATCCTATTGCCCACCCAACGCACCCCAAGAAACTCCATCAATTAATGCCTCTCTCTCTCGTGTGTGTTAGTAATACTCCATGCCGGCAAAAGACTTTTTCCCCTCACCGCCCGAACATGTCCCTCAATTTAGCCGGGGGTGGGAAATGCGGTGCTGCCTCTTTTAGCCGCTAGCCGCACGAGAGAAGAAGAAGAAGGAGGCTCTCTGAGTCAGAAAGAAGAAAACGCCACAACAAACAAAAGAAGCAAGTAAAAAGCCCCAATGGCCCCCCCAAGCCACAGACAGAGTCACAGCAGCACACACCCCCCCACCCCCGGTTTAGCGTCGTTTTCTCGATCCGAACGAAAGCAAGCCCTGGGAAAATAAAAAAGCAAAACCGGGGGCTTCGGCAGGGCAGGGCAGCCCCCCCTCTTAAATGACGCCGTGCGTGTGACCTGTGGTTTTTGTTTTGCCTCAGCGGAGTACTTGAGATGGAGATGCTCACGCGGACGACAGCTTGAGGGGGAGCGATTATCAATGAGATCCATGGGAGATGATCCGGAAGAGGAAGATTCTGGGGACAAACATGTCAAAGCTTCTGGATACACACAGTCACTACAAAATGTGATTATTATTTTTCGAAAAGAGGCGCCGTTGACGCTCTCAATGTTATAGGATCCATGCAAGATGGGCTCCAAAGGTCTGAGCTCAGGCACACACTCTTGCTCACACACACCGACTGAGATGGCTTCCCCGGAAAATCCAGAACGGGAGAGGCGTCGTTGTCTCTTTTTTTGCAGGCTGCCTCGTTTTCCCCACTCGTAGGGAGCAAAGTAAGTTTTTTAGTTTTTTTTTGGAGATGTGACTTGCACAATCAGGAGTGCATAAGGAGACGGTGATGTGCATCACGGCAAAGAGCCCGGCTCAATGGTTTCATGTCTTTTGACTCAATTCGCATTCGCCGTGAACTGTCCACAATTGAAGCCGTGGCTAAGATGGAGGAGAAAGGGCGTGTTGAGCTTGTGTGACTTGAAAAGAGAGGGGAAAAAAACACCACCCCCTTGTGCTCACTGCGGCTCCGCAATCTTAGGTCTGGGTTCTCGTCCACAATTCCCCCATCTTCGAGACCAGTAGAGCGCGCCGCAATGGTCAAGATTAGCTTCGAGTCTGGGCTCTGGATGATGAACAAGCTGAATTTGCTCATACTTTTCCCCCTCATTGCTGATCTTGAATAATATTTTCAATTCCTGCGGTTGAAATACGAGATGGTACGTTGGGGTTGCTTCGTTGTAAATCATTCATATGCCAGATATCAAACAAACTTCAAGAACCACGTCTCGAATGCTCACGGTGGCTTGCCTGTAACCCAAGGGCGTCCCTCAGTTAATTAGCTAGGACCCCAGCATCTCAATTCCCAATCCCAGGTCGTCAGGCAAAAAAAAAAAGAGAGAAAAAAAGCAACCCTATGTAAAAGACGACCCCCTCTAGATCCTCCCGCAGACACGGAAGTTTTTTTCTTCTGATCAAGGGGGAGAAAACATGGACATTTACAGTACGTAGTTATTAGTTAGCGTACCGGTGGTTGGGCTCGGGTTTCACAACCGAGGGGGACCTAGACATGCCCGTCAATGGACTGGGCTTTCTCTCTCTCATCTTTCAGCTCCAGTCTAGCATCGCCGTCAGCTTTTGGTTCGTGCTGCTACTGCTACTGCTACTGCGCACGGGTTCGTTCGGTTCTACCTAGTCAGCCAAGCAAGGCAGCCTCTGGGCCGAGTCTGGGAAGACTAGCAATAGAAAGGGAAATCGGCTTTGGACGGTGTGGTGTATTCGGGTTGAGTCCCCAACAAAGAAAGATGCATCTTTGTTGACCGCTTGTGAAAGTCGAGAGAGATACGGATACTTGACATGTGAAGCTGAAAAAAGACACAGCCTTGCAGTTTTCGCTCGACTTCCAATGGATCTCAGTTCTCAGGTCCCGTCTGGCATGTGCTTTCAAGTCACGGGCCTCGCAAGGCCTGCGCTCTGCCACACCCACTCGGCCCAAAACTGTGGCCCTCATTAGCACAATCTTGTTGGTTCATGGCCATTTTCAGCTCCATCTCCAAAGCCAGAGCCAGAGCCAAACACACCAGGTGCAATGACCCAGACGCACGTCATCACGTTTTGACCTGCCTGCCCAGGTACCAAAACTTGTCAGGAACCTGTCTGTAACTTTCGACTCCTCACAACTTGGCATTCCTTTGAAGGCACTCACGCGTCAGCTGCCTGTACACATCCATGTATGTATTCAACGTGAAATTTTATTCATGTTTTTGGAACAATGCTCTTCTCATCGACAATTCGCCCTCTTTTACGAGTTTTTTTGACCACTCGTTTTTTGTTTTGTTTTTGCCTCGCCAGCCATCCATCCATCCATCCCATCCCTGGTCGGGGCCATCCTCAAATCTTGCTCTTTTCTCCGCTCCCTCCACTTTTTGTCTTCGCCTCTGCTTTGCTTCGTCC
The DNA here is from genome assembly GCA_013623515.1 of Fusarium illudens. Taxonomy (NCBI): domain Eukaryota; kingdom Fungi; phylum Ascomycota; class Sordariomycetes; order Hypocreales; family Nectriaceae; genus Fusarium; species Fusarium illudens. The sequence goes on from JABFEX010000186.1 coordinate 19,910, forward strand.
AAAATCAATGACTGTACTGTGACTGTACTTCGTGGTCCATGCTCCTCCTCCTCCTCGCGTAGTGATCCGTAGTGGTAATCGTGGTAGTGTTGGTAATAGTGGTTTCCTCAGGTTGCCCTTGACCTCGCCTGTCTTTCCTTGCCGAAACTAGAGTACACGCCCTGACCCGAGCCTGATGAATGGCAACGAAACAGGAGCCAAATTCCGCGCAAAATCCACGCCAATTCAGGCCGTGGCAACAAAGAAGCGAGTCCATGGTATCATAACGTTATCAACAACAACGCCGCCAGGAGTGCAGAAAAGAAATCCCCAACACAAATTTTGACCCGGGTGCCGTCCCGAGCCCGCTAAATGTCCTTGTAAAAACAATCAATGCTGCCAATCGCAGCCAAAAAAAAAAAAACGCTCAATGATGATGTGATGCCTCTCGTGCGCCGCCCAATGTACATGTGTGGCAATCCTGCCAGATGATGCTCCTTGCATCTGGTATTCGTTGTAGTGGGGTATAGCTGTTTGTTTGCGTGGTATGGGTATCATTCACCACCCCTTGGAGTGGTATCCGTCGCTGGCCTCCTTGGAAAAGTATTGGTTCCAGCTGCTCGCGTTCACGTCTTCGCTCTTCTTCATACACGGCTTCTCAGGGTACTGCCTCAGGTTGGCCACGTCGTGGGATGTGTGCCGACGCTTGAGCACCGCGTTGGCCGTCGACGACTTTTGCTGTCGCTCCCAGAGGAGGTGACGGCGCAGAGACTCGGTCAGCTCAGTGGCAAGCATGTTGCGGCGTGTGGTTCGAGGAGACAGTGCGGCCTGGGCCTGGATGTGGCTCGGTCCAACCATGATGGGCTGAGCATTGGATCGGGGCACCTCATGAATGGGCTTCAGACCAGGTCCGCGCATGCCCTTCATCATAAGAGGGGCCTCGTCAGAGTCGTTGGGGGAGGCACCCAGTGAGGGTGCGTGAGCCATGCGAGATCGAGGAATGGCAGATGTAGACTGCGACGCGTGGTTACCAAGAGTGCGTGCGCGATCGTTCTGAGCGAGCATCAAGGTAATGAGAGACCGGCGTGATGTCAAGTTGGGCTTGGAGTCGACTCGCTGGAAGAACTTGTCATCCATGCTAGACTTGTTGCTCTCCTCCGCAGAGTCCTCCCAGTCAGAAGAGTCTTCGTCATCGTCGATGGCGCTCTCGTCAATGTAGTCGGTATCCGAGTCGACGGCGGCTTCGTCGTCGATGGTTCGGGTCATGACGTTGTTGCTGAAAGAGGTCTGCTTCTTGCGAGGCGACAGCAGCGAGCTGGGTCGCGACGAAGCCAGTGCGCTCTTCAGAGAGCCGTCCTCTTCAGACGAACCCCCGATCTGGAACATGGGCTTCTTGATGATGGGGATGGCGGGCTTGCCGTTGCCCAGGCTCTGGTCCTGCTCGCTAGACGAACATGAGCCACCGAGCGCAAACCGCGCGGGCTTCTTAGACTGCACAGGCTTGGCGGCAGGCGACGAGGTGGGCTCGGGGATCGCATCTGATGAGGACTGGGCGGTGATGGAAATGGTTCGGGGAATCGGCATCTGGGAAGGCGAGAAGCCGCGGACGACGGTGGTGCGGGAAAGGCTCTGAGGCGAAGACTGGGCCGAGGCCTCGGACACCTCAGCAGTCGACTTGGCAGGCGACTGCGACTCGGTCGTGGTAGATCCAGAGCGCTCAAAGGGTGGGGGCGCGGGTAGTGAGTCCTTAGAGACGGGGGCCATCTGGGGAGGAGCGGAGAGGGGACCCTTATCCTTCACGATGGACACGATCAGCTTTTCAAAGTCATCAGAGCTGATGTGGCGCTCGCGCTTGCTCCGGGTGCTGGTGCACGAATCCTGTCGTCGTACACGAGGGCGAGCGATCTCGAGAGGTGCGGACACAGAGGTAAAGTCGACAGCCTCCTCATCAACAAGAGACTCGACGCTGCCCGAGAGCTGGGGAAGATCGGGTATCCGTGTCTCGGAGGGAATGCTTTGGGGCATGGTCTGAGTCGTCTTCTCCTCGCTGTCGACAACAAAGGTTTCTCGCTGCCATAGGCGCCAGCTGAGGTTCTCAAGTCTTCGACCTTGCTCAACGGAGTCTGCGCATCGAGAAAAGACTGGCTTGTCAGCATCAAAAGTGACCGACTTGTTCGGGGCGACTTACCCGTCCACATGCTGTAAAGGTTGGCAGGATTGCCAGTGTCGACCTTGTGGATGACGTTTGCATCCACCGTCAGGACGTGTGTATCCAGTCGATAGGGCATGATGGGCACAACCTGTCGAATACTCGACTGCAGGTGCCAGGTGTCGGTATAGTAGATGTCGGGATGTCGTTGAGGTGCAATCGAATGCAGGTGAGAGTGTTCGCAGAGTTCGTCGGCAGAAGGAATCGTGATTGTGGCCGACAATGCGCCAAAGTGTTGGTCAAGATGGCGTTCGGTGATGATGGAGGCGCGTTCGGTGAGGTCAATGCTGGCGCTGGTGGCGGTAGGGAGAGATGTCGGGAAGGATGCTGGGGTTCATGAGGATCCTCGAGTAGAGATGCAAAGGCGATTGCTGGTGCAGGATCGTCAACTTTACGGTTCTGGTTCAGTACAGCGTGGTGTTGGTGTATGTGTATGTGGAGGAGGACAACAGAGTCCGGGGGGGATCAAACATAGATATTCTTGTTTGGGTTGTGTGCGAACTTGGGAAGCAAGACGGATGGGGGAAGGGAGTCGCGGTGTGTCGAGCGCACGAGGTCCGGG